>APFE031479705.1:116933-181312 GCA_000404065.3 Pinus taeda
CCTACCCTAGAAGATGAAACGCCGAATTGTGGGCCCCGTTTGGGTAATTGGTACATCAATTTCCCGGGGTCGTAACTTTGGCATACGATCTTCGTTTGACGTGTATGATAGCTCGTTAGAAAGATATATCCGAGAACTACCACTTTGGGAAGGGAAGCATCAGCCCATGGACACATGTTGCCCCTAGATTTCCCAAAAAACGTCGTTTAGGGCCTCAAAACGGCTCCGGAAGTTCAGCACCCGAAAAACTGCTAAAAATAGTAAATTGTGCTACAATTTAGGAAACTTAAAAAGCTGAAAGAGACAATTGTGGGGATCCAAATGGGATAGGTGGGTGGCCACCAACATCCACCTGGATCATCTGATCACAATGGAAATCTCTAGAAGGGTACTAGGGATTTCTTAGGACCCCTTCACACCTTCCTCATAATCTGCAAAATCCAACTCCATTTTCATTTGCCACCAAACCTCTGCACAAGTCACAAATAGTTAAAACACAAGCATAATAATTCTGCATAAAATTGCTCAAAAGTACAAAAAGATGATTCTTCCACATTTTCCTTCAAAAGTAGCTTGAATACATGCATTTTACCTTGTCAGTAGTCCATGGCATCCATTTTAGTAGATTCATCTCTTTTTCTTGCAAGAGTAGGGTTTGTGGGTAAAACTAGGGTTTTCTAGGATTTGCGTTTCCTTTCAGTTTTCATCATCTTTTTGCAAGTAGAATAGCCTCTTTTGAGTTAGCTTTCTTCCATCGCAATTAAATGATTCTTTTGAGAACTCATAGAAGTTGGCTTAAGCTCCTAGCGAAGTTGTGCCAGTTGATCAAGTGATAGCCCTAGTATGAGCTAGTACTTGTGCATACAACACCGTCGCTTCCAAGTTTGTTACGAACTACCGGGTTGATAAAAGTAAAGTAGGGAGTCCCAAGAGTTGCAGCATCATTGCTAGAATACTAGAGCTCACCAACTCACTTAGATGAAAGATCACAGTACAATAGGTTAACAACAAAGAATTATAGATCAGACTACAAAGAATGAAGAAAGAGAGATATATGCAGATTCACCTTGACCAAGTGGCATATACATGCAGGTTCATTGAACACAAGTAGCGTATACGTACACACGCACTTTCATAGAAGGAAAATAGCATATATCTTGGAAAACTAAGTTTTTGGTCTGATGTATTTGGTCCATGATATTTTGATCCACGGTATTGGTCCAAGATATTTGGTTCGAGGTATTGACCCTAGGTATTTGGTCCAAGGTATTGGTCCTAGGTGGTTTTGGTCCATGGTATTGAGAAAGGCCCAAAATTATATAAGGAGGAGAAGATAATTTGGCCAAGGTGTGCATGTATCAAATATTTGATGAAGTGTGATATCTAGTATGCAGGTTATTGGCTTATGGTGTTGTGCTTGATCTGAACCAAGGATGAACCTTACTGGTTGATGGAGGATAAGATCTAATGATGGATCAGGATCTTAAGGCTTGAAATGAATTATCATTATGTGGTTTGGTCATGTATAGTATAGATCTAAATATTGATGCATGTGTTGTTCTGTAAATATTATGATCTGGGTATAACTGAAGTTTGGAATAGGTGCAGAATTATAAATTAATATTTGCAGATGTGTATGCTGGTTGGATTTGATAAAAGCATGTATACACACATGTTCGACAAATGCAAGTAGCGTATACCTTATAAAGTATGTTTCAGTTGTTTCTATTTGCTGTTATAGAGTTCTAGGTTCTGTTTTGGGTTCTAGTTACTGTATACTGGTGACAATATTCTGAATGATCATATTGATTGTAATTTGATGATGGGTTGTCAAAATGATTGATCGATTATGTTGTGCTTGATTCAGAAAGTGATGATTGAGTTGCAGTGATTGGTTGATGCAGATGTATTTGATGATTAAATTGCAGTTATGATGTTGTTTATGGATCCAGTCTGAATATTTATGAAACGTGGTCCTTGGAGGAAGAAAGAAGGTAGTAGCCTTCTGTAGGTTGTCGCCTACATACTAGTAAACATATCAGCTAGTACAAGAGTTATGGGGTTGTAGCTCCCTTCTAGTAGAAGCTGGATAATGAGAGAAGGTTGTAACCTTCTGCAAGTAGAATCCTGTGTACTGGTATAAGTTTGCACCAGTACAAGATTGTAAACAGATTTTTCTTATTATTAAAAGAAGACAGAGATGACAACAATAGGTGGTTTTTACCCACATTGGGTTTCCACCTTATATCTTAGTGTTCATGTGTGTTTCTTATGTGTGATGCTTTATTCTGCTTTTACTGCACTGTCTAATAAATCTCTAATATACTATTTAAAGTTCAATGCATGATAAATTGAGTAAATCAAAAGTTATCTGCATATACAGTGGTTGCTTTAAGTACAGTCACATGTACATGCTAGTTCACTTAGCTAAAGCAGTGTATACCATTCTGCTTGGGAAATGAAATTATTGACCTGATAATATTGATTCACCCCCCCTCTCAGCATTATTTCCAACATGTATTTCTTTTCGATTTCCTTAATGTGAATATGAACAAAAGGAAATATGCACATACAATCAATAAATCTTTCATAAGAATGAAGACTTTTACGACAGTTCTGATTTGAAGGAAAAGAAGACTTTACGACACTTTCTTTTGAATGAAGATTAATAAACTATATTATAACTTTGACTATAGATTTATAATGACAAAGAAAACATTAAATAAACATTAATCAATCAAATCAAAGTAAGGCTAGACAAGGAGATAGAAACTTGTTCTCTGAGACATAACATCCACTGATCAATCATCAAACAAACAAATAGAGAAAAGTTGGCAAAAACACTTTCCAAAGGTGCGAAACTGACCCTAGGAGGATCAGCATAGCCCTGAATGGGAGACATTGCACTTCAGAGCACTGTCCCTAATCCAGGGGTGCTCTACAATGTACTATGTCCCTCACAAGCCTACACTGGTGACATTAAGCCATTTCAAGAGGAAATTTGACATAGTTTTGACTAATTTTTCAATGCAAAGAGCTGAATTACAATCTATGAACACAAGTGAGGTCAGCAAGGATGTTTGAGGAGGTGGATAAGCTACTAGGAAAGAGTATCTTCCCTAGTGGAGTCACCAATTTGTTTCGGAGAATTCGGTATATATGGATAAATACTAATTCCCTAGATAAGTAGCTATATCTAGAGCAACAATTTAAAGTGTTTTAGTCTTTTCCTATAAGCAATAGATAAGATGAGAAGATGAGAAGACCTACTTGTAGTTCCGCTTTCCCCTTATCTCCTTCCTGTACTTAATATGCTTGAGAAGCACCTATAAACACAACAGAAAACAAAGAATTGATCAAAGCAAAAAATCTATTGAATATAAGTGAAAGGAATTAGATACAATTCACACCTATAAGCGTTATAAAGCAATCCAAACTTATGTGAGCAAGGTTCAAACACTTTATTGAATAGAAGAAGGAACTACAACCATTGGTGTCTGATTCAAAGCCATTCCTCCAGCTTGGATTCGATCCACTTCACATCAAAAGCATGAGAAACTTGTAGCATTACAATACTTGATTCAAAGCCAAATCTCATAGCAACATTATATCCTTATAATTCAACATAATCCAGCACTTGATCACTTAGATGAGTGGTCAATTTATAGGAAGATGAAGGAGTTTTTGTCATAAATGGTGGCATTAAATGGCCTTCCTTACTTAGAATTAGTTCCATGGAGGAAGGGATGAGAGGATAGGATGCATCTTAACTCATTCCTCATCCATATTTGAGCTCATAGGAGTTGATAAGTGAGGGAACCTTCTAGATGACTCCAAAAGATAAGAATATTTGCCAAAACCTATGTGAATTTCACTCAATCTTGCCCAGTGTAGGTGAAAGGAAGCCTAAGTGCTCTGCAGAGCACCCTAGCATGGACTTAACTGCTCTGCAGCGCACCCTTACATGGGTCTACTTGTGCTGGTCCCTCTAGAGGTTATTTCTAGATGTCTTCACGTCATGAAACTATTTGGGAAGGAGGCATTCAAAGGGGTGACTTGTTTAGGCATGTAGCAAATGAAATTAGGGTTTGATGAGCCCTAAAACATTGATCTAGATGATGGGATTGATGTGCCCAAATGGATCTGTAACAGTAGGTGCAAAGATGAAAGATAAATAGATAATACATTATTGTATGTTCCCATTTACATAAGCATTTCCTGTTGAAAACATGAAGTTAGGCTAGTCTCAAATGAATGTGAAAGAAAATACTCATGAATAGAAAAGGATGCTTTAAAACCAATCCTGAAAAAAATATTGGAGCTAAGTATAACTAACACAATATAAAATTATAATGAATCATGGAATATTGCAACTGCGGAGGCACAATAACTTCTAATAGACCCAACAAATGTCATACCCATACTATCGACTGCATATATTCAATAGTTGGGTATATGAATATCTTTCACTAAGACCTTGCGTAACAAAATGTATGAACTCAAGTATGGAATTAAATGAAACTAACCTGTAAGTGATGGGAAGGCGTGGCCTAGCTAATTACTAGTTGAACAACCATATTACGCCACGAGGGTCAACCCATTTGCAGAACATGTCAAAATAATAACCATAGGACATCAGGTGTCAAATCACCCAGAGGATCTATATCTATCTATCTATCTATCTATCTATCTATCTATCTATATATATATTATAGAAATATATATATATATATATATATATATATTATAAGTATATATATTATAATAATATTGTAGGAAAGAAATTAAAATTTAAGACAACTATGAGAAAACCTCCTTACCTAAAAAGGAAGGTTATTTTCACTAAAAGGGTATCGGCTCCTTTGAATGTTATTGTTGACAATACTTTTCCTTCCTTGTAACAAGTAAATAGTACAAAAAAAGGGGTTAGTAGAGATTTATAAATCTAAGGAAAAACGTAGGCAACCAAGCTCTATAAATTTACCAAGATTTAGTGAAGACAAGAAGATTGTCAACTATACCCTGTTATCCAAGCTTGAGCAAGGATGTGCACCTTGTGCCAATGAAGGGGTGCCAATAATGGAAAAGCCGTAGTTTTTGGGAATAAGGACTAATAATGGTCATAGAAGAAGTCTTGGTGGCATGACATAAAACCTACAAATAACCCTAAGAAAGTGTTGAGGAAGGTGTCCCGGGGTTTAAGGAGATGACAAGAAGATGGTTACAAAAAGTCTAGACACAATAATTGTAAAGGGGAAAAATTAACAAACCTTCCACCAAAATGCATTTACAAAAAAAAGTAAACCCTCAAAAAAAAATAGAGCATGGAAAATTACCTATAGAAATGTTGAATTAAGGACTAGTGTAGTCACTAGTTTCATTTATGGTTGTTACATGTCCATAGAATGATAGACAAAAAAATGTGAAACAAAAGATGTGGCAATGAAACCAGACAAAATAGATGTAGAGAGGACACACTCTGTCAGAGAGGGTAGTATTCCTAATGTTTGGTAACCAAATATCAATTTGAACCCTCAAAGGTAACCCTTTAATATCAACTGTCGAGTGATGTTTGGGTGGTGACATGGAGGCCACGTGACAAGAACAAATGTGGTTATAAGTGATTGAGTGGCTACACTATCAAGGAGAAACAGGTACATGATGTTTGGGGAATCACACAGGGGTTATAAATGTGGTGAAGTTGTCAAAATGTCGGATAAAATGCGGCATTGAAGTATTGTCAGACCAAATTAATCATAAGATAAATGTGCTATAAACTTAAACAGTGTGAAAAAAAAACATTATATAAGTTATAATTTCTAGCATGAAGCAATTTTCTGAGCAATATCAAAATGATTCATTATTGTTGACTAGACTATATAACATATGGCCTGTATAGGGTAAGGAGGTATACCCAGTCTCCCATTTACATTAATAGTTAGAAACCCAAAGTAAGATCCATTTCCTAAGGTTAGTTGAGTGTCAGGAATCACTCCAAAAACATAGGTAGTTATCAAACATGGGAAAATATGCCTTTCTTTATGACATAATGTAACCCAAAGAAAATAGGTTCATGTTATACTTATATATATATATATATATATACTATATTATTACTATATATATATATATATATAATTTATATATAATGTTGCTATGTAATTGAAATGGTAAAGTAAAAATAACAAACCTTGGCATTATAATTCATCCATAGTATACATTGCATGGTAATATTCATCAAGGGTATGATGAGGATAGGTTGATAGAAGTAGGAGATTTTATTTTTTTTTAAGTTGAGATGTTGATAGCTTCTTACAAAATAGTCAATTGTTAAGAGACATCCCTATTGAATGAGAAAACGAATAACTGTTGAAGGTTGCATTCTTGGAAAAGCATCAAAGTTATAGTTTCTTAGGAGCTTCCAATAAAGCTAAGGAGAATATAAAACTAAAATATATTATATATATATATATATATACTATATATATAATATATATATATTATATATATATTATAATATATATATAAATATATATATTTTGTGGATGTGTGCAATCTAAGTTCATTGGTGGAAGGTTCCATTTCTACCATTTATTGATGATTTTAGCGGGAATGTTTTGATGTATTTTCTAAATCTAAATCATAGACATTACAAAATTCAAATAGTTTAAGGTTGTATGAAAAAATAAATAAATATAAAATATGTCAAAATTCATAGATCAGATGGAGGAGGAAATTATAACTCGAAGGAATTCACAAATTTTGTAGAAAATTGGGAATTAATAGTAATTTCACCACTAGATATACTCAACAGTAGAATTGAGTGGTTGAATAGAAGAATAAGATCATTATGAACATGGAAAGGCATATACTCAAAGATAGAAATGTGTCTAATAATTTTTAGATTAAGGATGTTGCTAGTTCAATACACATATTGAATAGATCTCCAAAAAATATTGTGAGATGGAAATTTCCTTGAGAAGCATGGGGTGGGTACAAAGGGTACAATTATAATAATTTTGGATTGTGAGAGATTCTATCCTATATAACAATATAACAATATAAAATTAAGCACTCAATGTCTAAGGCATAATATAAAGGAGTTTTATTATTAACATAAGGGTTATATAGGGCTTAACATGCCCCTCCCCGTAAAATAACTAATTTCCTCAACACTTGACTATTTCCAAGTGTTTCTGCATGAAAAACCAATCTTCCCATGTCAATTATTCCACTGGAAAATTCTTCCATTTGATGAGGTACTTAGTAATTTCTCATCTTCTCAGTTATTTAGTCATTTTTTACAAGATAGTTTCTAGTTATAGTATGATTTCACTTCTTCATTAAGCTCTCGTAGAATAGCTTGAACTAGAATATTGTCATTGATTACCTTCATTAAGAAAGATACATGGAATACTAGATGTAAAGATGAATATAGAGGAAACTAAAATTTGTAAGCCATACTTTCAATTCTATACATCACCTTATAGGAGCTACAATACCTCGTGTTGGTCACTTTAATTGCTTATTAATTAAACAGTCGAGTGCCACATAAATTGTCAACGTGGGAAAGTCCAATTATTTCAAAGGCAACTACGTACTATATGTACTCAATCTTAATAGCACTAAAATTTGTAGTATAAGCAAATCACACATCGTTTAAAGCTTCACTCCGTGTTATAGCAACTATACTCTATTGTAGATATCTAACAAGAGATGAATAATTAATCAGAAAGAATAAATCTACAAAAGAAAACAATGGCTATGCTGTAATAGAGGATCGGGACCCTATCCCCAGAGCGGGAATCTTCAACACCTCCCTCTGTTTATCTAGTTCACTAATTCACTGTGTAAACCTAATCACCGGTGAGACACTCATGAAATAACATCAATCGATTAAGAAGGAAACAGAGTTTCAGCAAAGGTAAAATAACATCCAGAAATAGTACTTGTTAACAAGGTATGAACATAAATCACACTTAACGCACGACAGAAAGATAATGGGTGAATGTTGTGATGAAGGTGGGCCTTGTCCTTCTCACAAGATTCCCAGGAAACAAAAACTAAAATGAGATACTCAGAAAAAAACTCTATCCATTCATCAATATACCATATTACAGAAATGATTCAGTCTCGTTCCCTCAACTAAAACCTCCTGTTACAGCCTGTTCATTGCCCCCTTCTAATGTAGATGTCTCCTCTTTATATAGAGGAGACATCTATTACAAAATATTTACATTATAGATTCTAGTTCAACCCATTATACAAAAATAGGGAAATCAGTTTCCCATCAACACAATGCTGTTACAATAATTTATATTATGAATGTTACATCCAATGTAACAGCTTCTTCGCTGATCGATCGGATTCCTCTGTTGTTGTCAAATCTGGTACGCAAATCTCAATTGTTTCAGCTTCGAGATTTGCATGTTGTTCTTGTTGTTTCAGCTTCGAGATTTGCATGTTGTTCTTGTTGTTTCAGCTTCGAAATTTGTGTGTTGTTCCTACTGTTTCAGCAACTGCAAAAGATAGTCCTGCCAGCTTCAGACAGTTTCAGCAATGCAGGCTACACATCATTCTTTAATTGTTCAACAACTTAATCAACTTCAAAGATCAATTATGAAGATAACATGATTATATGTTAAATAATTAAACATAGAGCGATGAGAAGATTCACTGCATACCTTTAGAATAATTCAAATATGGGTTGAAAAGGGTGATATTATAACAAAATGTATGGTCAGAGAGAGACAATATGGGGTCCTAACATCCCCCCAATTGAAAGGATTGCATGTCCCCATGCAACTTCTACTTTGAGTCTGAGTCTGAGTGCAAATTGCTTATGCAATAAGTATAGAAAGTGTTGTCAACCATGTCTCTGAACCCTTGGACATTCTGAACTTTTTGCCATGCTGCAAGCTCCTCCTTTTTGGTCAACGTGAATTGAGCCTTGTATTATTTTCTTGGAAGCCATAGAAGAGGGAAGTGAAAATGATAACCTAACCATTTCTCAGCACACTGTTGAATACATTTAGCATAGTTAGGTATTCGAGAGATTGTTGCTTGAAGGTTGAGAGGGTTAAAGGGATGGTACTCCCTTCTCTCCTTAGGACAGTTTTCCCAAAATAGATTATTTTCTTGTGTGCCCAAAGTTCCCTTAGTCTTGACATAATGTTGGCAATCCTCCAAGACTGTTGCCTATAGTTTTCTGATATGGTCAGTCATTCATGGCTCTCGTAGAACTTGTTGATGTTTAATAATAAATACAACGGCATTTTGTGGCTCAACTCGGATCCAGAGAAGGAACTTCCTCCTCATTGCATGTTGCTAACATGAAAGCATTTTGTCAGGTAAGCTGATTAGCCAAGAAAGAAACGAAGGCTCTAATCTAAATATCACCAACGAGAGGAATTAAATTAAGATTCATATCTTTAGGTATGGTCTCATTATGAAGATAGAGTTCACATAACAAGTTATGTTCACTATTTGACGCTTCTACAAAAGTCTCAATAAACTACTGAGGTGTAGACACCTGGTGGGGTCGTCCATCTTTGATCGCTTTCACTTGGAGGAACACTAAGCATTCTCTCAGAAACACAGAATAATTAAAATATGGTTTTCTAGTGGCAAGTAATCTTTGAAGCAAGTCAAAGATAAGAGGCAATGTGGTTTTTAGCTTTTTGTTTTCCTTTTTTCGTGCACGAGACTGTTCGAGGACTTCCCAGTTTCTATATACATGATTGAGCCATAATGATTTATGTTGTTGAAATGCCTTTCCTTGTGAGAGATCATACTCTGTCTTCCATGTATCCTCAGTTCTTGAAAACTGAAGGTCTGAGTGGAAACAATGCTTACACATCGAGGTTCAGTCTAGGTACACACAGTCTTTGAAGACTTTGGTGCTGGTTTCTCATCTGTAACAACTAGGGTAGGCTGGGGTTGTTTTATTTCTTCCTAAAAGGTCTTTGAAGGCCCTGTTAGCTCTTGTGTAACAGAAGGGTGTTCCTTTTTAACTATGACAGGAGTAGATACAGGACTGGATCCAGGCAACGGAACTTCAATTATCTTATAACTGGCTCAAGAATAGAGATCACCACATTCAGTGCACATGTATTCATTGTGTCGATCCTTTTCTGCACTCTTTTCAGCTGCAGATGCTACCTGAGATAAAATGTATAGATTGAGTTCCTTTTCATAAGCTTCCCTTACCATTGTTAACTCATGCTTATAAGCCTCAATCTCAGATTTCAAAAACTTGTTTTCTTCTTGAAGGGAGGTTAAAGTAACCAGGCCTTTTGTAGCAGTTGCAGGTTCCAGTGGATGGGAGGATCATTGTTCGGTGATAGCTTCATCATTTACATTCTCAATAGGCCGTTCTTGTGTAACACCTCTTAAGTCAGTGGTTGGTTCTTGTGTAACAGCCACATCTAGGACGTCTATCTTTTGTTTCTCAACAGGCGGTTCTTGTGTATCACCTGTTAAGTCAGTGGCTAGTTCTTGTGGAGCAGCCACATGCTGTACATCGTCTTGGGTGTCTACTTTTGATAAATCAGTAGTTGGTTCTTGTGGAGCAGCTGCGTCCTCTGAAAGAAATGATGTCACAAAATCTTGAACACTTTGCATTTCGGTACTTGAGGGTGAGGAAGATAAGGGTTCAGGTCTTGGCGGGGTATGGGGTTTTAGGATGATAGGTGGGGAATTTGGGGTGATGGCCATAGTTGCTACAGGCATCCTCGTTCGTTGCCGAGGTAAGGAGGCAGGAAAAACAATTTTTTTTTTCTTACGAACATTTTTCCTTAGGATAGGGGGATTATCAGTAATAGCAGCTTCCTTAATTGGAGCCCTCGTTCTTCTCTTTAGTGGGGGTGTAGCTTCTTCTTGTCTTTTCCTTTTGGGCTTAATAATGAGGTTATTATCATCCGAATTATCGCTGGGAATATGGACGATGGGACTGGATGATTTGGTTACCTTAAGTGGTGGGGTCTATTGCGGATTTTCAGTGCCCAATTGGGGTGTTTCGGCTGCTGGTTGCTAAATTTCAGCAGCTTGATGGAGATTTTCTACTGCCGGTTGAAGGATTTTAGCAGCTTGCTGGGGATTTTCTACTATCGTTGAAGGATTTGAGCAGCTTGCTGGGGATGGTTGTCAAGGGGAGGGGGATTGTAGAGGGAAAATCCACTATGGATTAAGAGCTGAACGAAGCGATGGTGTGTGAGGGAGAGGAGTGGGTGCCTTGCATTTATGGAATAGTGTGAGATATTCTTTAGATAGCCAAGAAGATAGTATGGCATATTTAATAAACAACTATGTCTTAAATGATTCAGCAACACAAAGTCATGCTAGTACACTACTTGGTAACGTCCCTCACAGGTGACGTAGTTCTTAACGAACTCTGCAACCTTTAGCCATGGCGATGGTAGTGAGCAGAGTGCAACACTCCTGCCTTTACGTTCGACTCGCTCCCCTGGTAGAAGAAAATCTTGTAGTGCATTCAGAATGAGATGTTTCCGACTTAACCAACGAATACCATTGGTTGTAACCCTGAAACCTACATTATATCCTCCTCCGTTACTGGAATTCGCACTCCTTGAACATTAGAGTATCCTTGTTTCAAATTGGATGCGGATTCTAGAACTTGCTGAGAATCAAAATCCGGGAGCCTTCGGAAATAGTCCACCCATCTGCCTGTAGAAAAATTTGGTATGCTTCCCGGTAAAGTTCCAATAGAGTCGTTGAGCCAAGTTCATGTCTAACAATGTTTCCTCCCATAGTTACTAGTTCAGTAAAATGCAAAGTACAAAACCGAGTTTCCGCAGCCGAAACAGAGTAAGATGTTGCAAATGAGGTTATGACACAATAAGATAGAGATAGGGTGACGAGACATGACCGTGAAAGAAAAATAAATGACGGTAATTGGCGTATCATGGAATGATTGCAATATTTTAGTATTCTCCCCCAACTGCAGCTAAAATGATAGGTTTGAATGTATGGTGATTTTGGTAATCATATCGATATCTTCTCATTAACTACAGTTTAACTCTTACACATAAATATGCATACCTTCACATTTTACCTTTGGTTGTTGTGCGGAAAATATAATCTCATCATTAATAGATCATCGATGGTCATGAAAAATGGTTTATAATGTATGAGGGCATTTATACAAAAGGTTTTCTATATTCACGAGAAGTGATAGTGAAGGAACACAATTATCAGCATGAATCACTGATTCCTTTAATGAAGAGTGATATGTATCCATCATTTTTTAGAGAAAGTAATGCCTCAATCTCGGGCAAAATGGGAAAATTGGTGCTTCTTAGGGAAATATGGAAAAGATTGTTGTTTCCTTAATGGAGAAAATGGGGAATAAAAAAAAAATTTGGTGTTTCAGCAACGGGAATAAAAAAATGGTGTTTCAGCAATGGGAAAATGGTGTTTCAGCAACGGGAAAAATGGTGAGATGTTGCTAAAGAGTAGTGAGATGGAATGGATTATAATTTGAAGTGAAATGGAAATATTTCCCAAGCCAAAGCTTGGTCCTTACTCTATTGAAATTGTTCTTCTCAGCCAGCCTCCGAATCTAAGATCTACAAAATAGTTAATTGTAACATGGCAACCCTTGTCATGGATTATTAGTTAAGAGATCTAATCTAAAAATATATATATAAATAGAAGAAGTAAGTGCAATGAGGGATAGCAGACTCCCCTAGAAAGACATAATGTATATTTGTCATGCAAGTGGCTTTGAAATCCTCTTTAGAAATAGGTTGTTGATACAAACGGAGCCGATACCCATTCACTAAAAATGGTGTCTTTGAATCATCAATTGTTAGGAGCCTAACTGTTCCATTTGGGAAAACAATATCTACTTCATAAGGTCCTAGCCACCTTGTTCTTAATTTGCCTTGAAAATTTTCAAAACGGGAGTCATACAATAGAGCCCAATTACCTTTTTGGAACTGCTTATGCTTAATGGTTTTATCATGCCACCTGGTTCTTTGCTATTGTATCATAGTTGTTTGATGGATGGCATCCAACATCTTTTCATCCAATTCCTGAAGCTACTGCAACCTAGTTGTCTATGAATCAGTCAAGTCAAGGTTAACAACTAAAGTAGTTCTTAAGTTTTTAATTTCAAATTCCACAGGAAGAACAACACTTTTACCATAAACTAATTCATAAGGTGAAAAACCTGTAGTATTCCTCCAAGTATTTCTGTAAGCCCATAATGCTTCAGGCAATCTTTGAACCAATCCTTTCTATTCTCCATTACCATTTTTGTTAAAATGGCTTCTATGACTTTATTCGTACTTTCCACCTGTCGATTGGCCTGGGGGTGATAAGGCGTAGTCATTTTATGATTAATATGATATTTCTGAAGTGTATCTTTAAAGCCATAAGAGTTGAAAGGAGGTCCTCCATCTATGACTAGTTCTCTAGGAAATCCAAACCTAACAAAGATTTCTTCAAATAGAAAGGTTAAAACAGATTCTTCATTAGCTCTAAGGAGTGCCTTAGCTTCCACCCATTTAGTCATATAATCTGTGCAAACCGGTGTATAAACTCTTTGATTGGATGGGGGGTTGATGGGACCTATGAAATCTAGATCCCATCTTTCAAAGGGTTTAAGTATTACCTGGGGGTTCAATAGCATTTCATCCCTCTGATTAGGCTGGCATATTCTCTGACAGCTATCATAGGCCCTGACATACTTCTTTGCATCCTTGAAAAGTGAGCACCAATAATAACCCATTTTAAGAACCTTATGTGTTGTTCTTTTATTAGCAAAATGCCCTCCAAAAGGGCCATCATGACAAGCCTTCAATATATCATAAACCTCATCTTCTCTAATGCATCTCCAAATTTCCTAATCAAGTCTTGTGTGAAAAAGGCACCCACTTATCCAGCTGTACCGAGCACTTTGTTGAATGATCTTCTTTTTCTCTTTGTGTGACAGGTGTGATGGTAGCTTCCCTGCAACTAAATAATTGGCAATGTCTACATACCAAGGTGAGTGAGCAGATACTGCAAATAAATATTCATCAGGAAAGAAATCATCTATTGGAGTGTTCTCATCAGTTTTTATCCGAGAAAGGAAATCAACAACTACATTTTCTTTACTTGGTCGATCTACAATTGTAATATCAAATTCTTGTAGTAATAATAACCATCTGGTAACTCGAGCAGTTGTGACCGATTTATTCATTAAATACTTAATGGCCGAGTGATCAGTATGAACAAAAGTAGTGTAACTGGTAATATAATGTCAAAACTTGTTAATAGCATAAATGACTGTTAAAAATTCCTTTTCCGTAACTGTGTAATTAAGTTCAATTGGGGTCATATTTTTACTAATAAAATAGATAGCATCAGGAATATTGTTTTCTTCTTGACCCAAGACAGCTCCAATTGTAGTATCTGAAGCATCACAGGATATATGAAAGGGTAGTTCCCAATCAGGTCCTCTTAAAATAGGATCTATAGACAACTGATGCTTAAGTTCATTAAATGCTTTTTGAAAACTATCAGTCCACTTGAATTCAACATTTTTCATAAGTAACACAAACAAAGGAGAAGCTATTTTAGAAAAATCCTTGATAAATCTTGTATAATATCCAGCATGTCCTAAAAAACTTCTTACATCAGTTTGTGTTTTAGGGATGGGAAGAGTCTGAATTACCTGCACCTTAGCTGGATCAACTTGAATTCCTAGGAATGAGATGAAGTGTCCCAATACAATTCCTTGATTCATCATCATATGACATTTTTCAGTACTTAAGGCAAGATGGGCTTCTATACATCATTTCAGTGCATTCTCAAGATTTTGTAATGCATCTTCAAAAGTCACACCATAAGGAGTAAAGTCTTCCATAAATATCTCCAAAGAGTCATTAAGCATATCAGAGATAATTCCTATCACTGCTCTTTGAAATGTTGCTGGAGCATTACATAGCCCAAATGGAAGAACTCTATAGGCAAAAGTTCCCCATGGACTAGTAAAAGTGGTATTGTCTTGGTCTTGGGGTGCAACCTTGATCTGGTTATATCCATTAAAACCATCTAAAAAGGAAAAAAATCTCTTTCCTAACAAACTGTCTAGCACCTGATCAATAAATGGTAATGGGAAAAGATCTTTCTGAGTGGCTTTATTTAGAGCACTATAATCCACACACACTCTCGATTTCCCATTTTTCTTAGGTACAATCACTAATTGAGAAACCCATTCACTATCAGATATAGGGTATATAAATCCTACATTAAGCAATTTTTGAAGTTCGTCTTTAACAATTTCCCTTAAATTGGGATTCCTTTGTCGCTGGGGTTGATAGACTGGGTGAGATCCCTATTTGATATAAATACGATGAGTACATAATTCAGGAGAGATTCCATTCATATCTGTGTAGTCCCATGCGAATGCTTCCTTATTTTCACGAAGTAACTTCATTAGCTGTTGTGTTTCAACATCTGTTAAGTTAAGGTTTATATTCAATGTTTTGCCAGGCTCGATTTCTACTGTTATGCTCTTGGAGGAGATATTAGTTGATGTTTGAGATAAATTTTCAGTTTTAAGGTTCTTTTGTGATTCAGGTTCCAAGATTGCAGTCAATTGATCATGTGTTTCAGAGTTAACAAAAAAAGGTTTAGAAATAAAATTACTAATTAGTTCATCCTCGGTTGTATCTTTAAAAGTTAAGGCTTGTCTAATAGTCAAGATGGGTTCGGTATCATCATCCTCATAGTCTAACCATACAGAGTTATCATTGTTAATCATAGGTGTAGCATGAGGGTAAAGAGTGAGTTGCTTAGTTTCACATCCATTAGAAATTGTCATTGAACCTGATCTACAACTGATGAAGGCATCTGCTATAGCCAACCAAGGTCTCCCTAAAATCAATGGATGTCCCCCCAACTTTGTTTTAGTTTGTAATACAACAAAATCAGCTGGGTAGTTCCAAGATTTGACTGAAATTATCAGGTCTTCAATAACCCCTTCTAGTTTGATTGTGGAACGGTCAGCTAGTTTTAGAATGGTTGGGGTCTCTCTAATTACATTCTTTAACTCTAATAACTGTGCAGTTTCAAGTGTGATAATGTTTATAGCAACACCTAAATCTACTAGAACTCTGGAAACAAAATTTTTTCCAGCCTGTACTGTAACTGTAGGATGACCAGGGTCACCATATTTCACAGAAGGGGTTTTTCCTGTCATTAAAGCAGCTAGATCACTCATCACATGAACTGTGAGGGGATATTTAGCTTTTCTTCCAGGTTTCTTAATGAAAATGTCTCTAATAGTTCTAACATAAATTGGTACATCTCTAAGTGCTTGTAAGAGTGGAATTTTAACATACAGATTCTGCAATTCTCCTATAAGGTTAAAAGCAGGTGGCTCAAGCATTTTGGTAAGAGCTAGACTTTCAGGGAATGGCGGCTCTGTTGTTTCAGCAGTTTTATTAGAGGGTGAGTCAACTGTTCCAACATTCTTATTGAGTGACTTATCTTTTCCTGTCTCCTCTTTTCAAAGTCAGAAGAAGTAATGTCATCAATAATAAGTTCGACTACTCTCCCAGACCGAAAATGAATATCATTACATTCCATAGGGAAAATAGGCTGGTTCTGAATACCAATGGCCTATAGAGCTTTATTATTATTAGGGTTGGGGTTTGGTTGTACAGTCAACTGGGGTCTCATTTTCTGGCTATTTGGTGGAGCATTGGATGGCAGAGAGAGAGATTGCTGATACTGGGGAAATTGGTTTGGAAATGGGATTTGCTGAGCTATCCAGCTTGGGTTCCACTGATTAAAATAAGATTGTTGTAGAGACCAGGGATTCCATATTGTAGGATCCACAAAGGGAGTGTTTGGTTGCTACATGGGTGGGAAGTTCATTTGGTTGAACGGTGGGTAGTGCATTTGATTTAAGGGCGGGTAGTTTTCTTGAAAAGGAGGATGATTATTCCAACAATTAAATGGCAGATTAGAATTCATACCTTGTCCTCGTGGTTGCCATTACCTCCTCTGTGTCAACAAGTAAACTGCTTCAGCTTCTTCTTCAGTTGGTTTTAGTGCTACTTTTATTCCTGGTAAAGAAGGGAATTGTTGAGTCTCATGGTCCTTCTCGCAAATAGTGCAAATTGGTACCTTGTCCAGTGGGCATTCCCTTAGTGGGTGTTTTTCCCTGCATTTAGAGTAGAAAATAGTCAAAGCAGCTTCTGCCTCTACCTGCTTCTTTTTAATCTATAAGGTATCAATTTATCAAGAAAAAGAGCTTAACATTTCAGTTTTAAATTCTTCAAGTAAGTTACCTATTTCAGCCCTTGTTGCTCCTCCACGAGCTGATTTTTGGACTCTTGTGTATGTACTATCTCTGCTTTTTGGTCTGTTTACTGATCCTCTTGAACATCTCTTATAGAGGTTGACAATCTCATCATATGATTCCTTAGATATATCCCCTTTTCCAAGCATATTCAACATGTCTAAACAGTCATCCCGTACCCCTTTCAACAGTATTGACTTAAGAATGTCCTTACTCATATTAGGGTGATTGGATCTCTGCCAATTATATTGTAACCTCTCCATGAAATCCTCCAGATTTTCATCCTTCTTCTGAACCATCTTAAATAATTCCTCCTTCCTCTCTCCTGTTCGACAATAGTCTTGGTATTTTGCTAAGAACTTCTCTTTCATCTGCTCCCATGTTGTGATCACATGTCCTCCCAGGCTCATGAACCACCTCAGTGCATTTCCTTTTAATGTTGCTGGAAATAATTTTAACTTTTGAGGATTAGTAACATAATCATAACTTCTACACAATATATCAAACTCAAACAGAAATTCATCAGGGTCTTCATATGATAAACCATGGAAATTAGGTAGGGCTGAGAGTGGAATGTTCTTCATAGGAGTTGCCCCTCTAGGAAGATCTTTAATAGGGAATTCCAAGGTGGAAAGGGAATTTTCTCCTCTTCCTTCTCTTTGTCCCCCACCAAAGGGTCCTTCATTATTTCCATCCATTAGTTGTTCCCCTATTTCACTTGCCCGGTCTTTAGCGCTTTCTGTTGGGCTCTCAATGTTCTGCACTGGTTCCTCAACTTCAATATCTTCTATTGGTTCTTCAATATCTTCCACTGACTCCACATTTTGTTCTACTATCTCTTTGTCCCTTTCTAGTCCCAATACTTCCTCCGTTTCGTAGTCCATCTAGAGAGAGTGCTAAGTCTGTGGCCTCTGAGAGCTTATCTTCTGAGATGTTTCAGCTTTTAAAATAATGTCGTCAATGAAAGTTTTCCTTCCTCCTCTGCCTTTGCCCCAGCCACCTGTAGGGTTAGATTTCCTGTGTCCTCTCATGCATCCTATATGTCTAAAAGAAAATCATTAATTCTCTTAAAATCTTCGGCCGCCTTCCCCGGCAACGGCGCCAAAATGTTGGTCACTTTAATTGATTATTAATTAAACAGTCGAGTGCCACATAAATTGTCAATCTGGGAAAGTCTGATTACTTCAAAGGCAACTATGTACGATATGTACTCAATCTTAATAGCACTAAAAGTTGTAGTATAAAAAAATCACACCTTGTTTAAAGCTTCACTCTGTGTTACAACAACTATACTCTATTGCAGATATCTAACAAGAGATGAATAATTAATCAGAAAGAATAAATCTGCAAAAGAAAACAATGGCTATGTTGTAACATAGGATCAAGACCCTCTCCCCATAGCGGGAACCTTCAGCACCTGCCTCTGTTTATCTAGTTCGCCAACTCACTCTATAAACCTAATCACGGGTGAGACACTCATGAAATAACATCAATCGATTAAGGAAGAAACAGAGTTTCAGCAAAGGTGAAATAACATCCAGAAACGGTACTTGTTAACAAGGTATGAACAAAAATCACACTTAACACACAATTGAAATATAATGGGTGAATCTTGTGATGAAGGTGGGCCCTGTCCTTCTCACAAGATTCCCCAGGAAACAGAAACTAAAATGAGATACTTAGAAAAAAACTCTATTCATTCATCAATATACCATACTACAGAAATGATTCAGTCTCGTTCCCTCAACTAAAACCTCCTGTTATAGCCTGTTCATTCCCCCCTTCTAATGTAGATGTCTCCTCTTTATATAAAGGAGACATCTATTACAAAAGATTTATAGTCTGGATTCTAGTTCAACCCATTATACAAAAGTAGGGAAATCAGTTTCCTGTCAACAGAATGTTGTTACAGTAATTTAGATTATGAATGCTACATCTAATGTAACGGCTTCCTCAGTGATCGATTTGGTTCCTCTGTTGTTGTCAAATATGGTACGCAAATCGCAACTATTTTAGCTTCGAGATTTGTGTGTTGTTCTTGTTGTTTCAGCTTCGAGATTTGTGTGTTGTTCCTTCTGTTACAACAACTGCAAAAGATAGTCCTGCCAGCTTTAGGCAATTTCGGCAATGCGGGCTGCATATCATTCTTTAATTGTTCAGCAACTTAATCAACTTCAAAGATAAATTATGAAGATATCATGATTATATGTTAAATAATTAAACATATAGCGATGAGAAGAGTCACTGCATGCCTTTGGAATAATTGAGTCAAAACACTAACAAGGACTTTCAAATATGGGTTGAAAAGGGTGATATTATAACAAAATGTATGGTCAGAGAGAGACAATATGGGGTCCTAACACCTTGGTGCTAATTTATTGTCCTTCTTTTGTTACTTGAGGTGCAAATTTTCTATATAGTTGTAGTCTCACAGATTCCCAATCCCCAACTTCAATTTTTCTTTCATTGCAATGTTAATATACGTGTTTCTCCATCCTATTTTGCACTATAAATAAGTTTTCATTCAATAGTGTGACAATGTCTTATTGGTGTCATATTTGGTCCTCTACAACTTGATTCCTTATAGCCCCTTCAAGGATGATGTAATGGATGGAGAATTATATCCATAAAGTTCCATAAACGGTGACATTTCTTATGAAGTATGGAAGGGTATATTGTCCCACCATTCTACCAAGGGAGACCATTTGACCCATTTTCTATATTTCTTCGATGCAAAGTAAAACAGATGTATTTTTAAAATTTTATCACAATTTCAGATTTCCCATTAGAATGAAGATGGTAAGATGAATTGCAATCCAATTGAATACCCAAACAATAAGATAATAGAGTCCAAAAATTTCAAGTGAAAATTAAGTCTTTGTCACTTATAATAATCTTTAGTATTCCATGTAGCTTTTGTATTTTTTCCATGAATAATTTTTCTAGTGTACTTGCTTTAAAAGGATGTGAAAAGGAGAAAAATGGGCATACATTTTCATTTGATCTATCACTATCATAATGACACTTTTTCCTTCAGATTTGGGTAAACCTATAATAAAATCCATTAAAACTTCTTTTGAGGGCTAGATTGGTATGGCTAATGGTTGAAGGAGGCATAGGGTCTTGATTGTCTCTCTCTTATTTTATTAGCACACCGCAAATTCTGCCACAAAATTTTTGAACATTTTCTTTAATACCTTCCCAAAAAAAATAATTTTTGAGCATATTGTATGTCTTCAATAACCTTCAATGTCCTCCTCCAGGAGAAGTGTGTAATTCTAAAAATACATTATATTTGAGTTGAGAATTCTTACACAAGTATAAATTATCATGATAATATAACAAATCATTTTTCCACATAAATTTTTCTATTGCATTAGGGTCCTCCTATAGTTATTGAATTACCTTGCATATATTCTTATCTTTCTCCCATTGCATATTTACTTCTTCCGACCTTTTATATTTTGGAATGCAAGTAGTGGATAATAAAAATTTTATGCCTTCATCTTTTATTTAGAGTGCATTTGCCATACTATTTTGTTTTCCATTTTATAGGCAATTTAAAAGTCATAACCAAACAAATTTATGACACATTCTTGTTTCTGTTCTAATGATAGTCTTTTCTTCGAGAAGTTCTTCAGAGTATCATGATTTGTTATTACTTTGAATTTTTTCGTATTAGGTATGGATGTTATTTCTTAATTATATGTATTATGTCCAACACTTCACTTTCATAGATGAGTTTGACTAAGCTTTTTCCTTTAAGTTTGTTACTTTAAAAGGAAAGGGGGCTTTTGTCTCACATTAAAACTACAAAAATTCCATCGTTTGAGGCATCACACTCCACAATCAAGGTTTTTGTGAATTTAGGTGTCACCAAGACTAGAGTTATACACAAAGCCTCTTTAAGTTCTTCAAAATATTTAGTTTCTTATTTAACCCAAGGCAATGCTTCTTTCTTCAATATTTTTGTTATAGGTGCTACTATTAGACCATAATCCTTGACAAACTTGTGGTAAATCCTAAGAATCCATTAAGTTTATTAATGGTATTTTGGATTTTCCATTCCCTCATAGCTTTTATTTTGTTAGGATCCACCTTAACATCCTCGTGTGATACAATATGATCCAAATATTCCACTTTGTGAACCCCAAAGGAACACTTGCAAGGCTTTTTGTATAGTTGTTAATATTCCAACTTTGTTGAGACCCTATCAACATGTTGTACATGTTCTTCCCAAGATTTTTTATAGATTAGTATTTCATCAAAAAATACTAATAGAAATATGCTAGAATTCATATCATGTTGAAATGTTGAAGGTGAATTTGTAAGCACAAATGGTAGAACCGAAAACTCATAATGATCTTCATTTGTTTTAAATATTGTTTTGGGAATGTATTCTTGTCTGATTATGATTCAGTGATATCTAGAATACAGCTCCAACTTAATAAAGAAAATTTCTCAAAGAAATTCATCTAATGATTCATCAATTATGAAAATAGAAAATTTATCTTTTATTGTCATTTTGTTTTTTTTGTCTATAATCTAGACACATATGCCATGAACCATACTTTATAATAACCATCACTACAAGTGAAGAGAGAGCACTCTATCTAGGTTAAATTATGCCATCCTCTAACATTTCTTGAACTATATACTCAATCTCACACTTCTATACACATGGATTCCTATAAGGCCTAATGTTAGGTGTTATAATGTCGATTTTCAAATGAATGGCATGGTCATGATCTTAGCTGTCATGTCTGCATGATTTTGAATTTTTTTTATATACTATTTATACATATACAACCACCTTTATGCACCAAAATCTCCCTTTATTTGTGTGGTCCTATAACATTTGATACCAATCATGTGCCACACATAATTTCTATGAATCTCAAGAAATTAGAATGGTATTCAGTAATACATAGTTTTTTTTTTTGTTTTTTGTTTTATTTCATTATTTCTTGATTTCCTAATATTTAATTTAATTAGACCTCGTAGACATAATACCAAACTATATGATCTATGGTATATTATTGTTAGGTGGAGGTATAAAACTTACATGTGGTTTATTTATACATCTCTAAATTCCATGGATTTGTACTTGGCTGTGATTATATGTACCTATTCCATTCGTAACCCCAACTCTTCTACCCAGGAACATGCCAAGCAGAAGTCACATTTCTATGTTGGTTGTTACACCTATGATATAAAATCATGGCATAAATTTACCCTATTCATCTACTTGTTGGAGGGTACGTTTGGAATTCATGAAAAACTTTCACCTGGGGATCGACACCCATGTATAGAGCTTAGCGTTCACCACGTAGCCCCCCTTCACATTGCCATCACATGGAAGGATGGACTTGGGATTATGTGTATGGTAGAGATGCATTGATGTGATACAAGGGTGGGGACACCTTCTTGAAACTCTTAACCCTATTTATTTTGTATTATTCCCTTGTTCATTTGTTTGTTGTTCAATTTTTTTTCTTTCCTTCATTTTTGAGAAGTGTCAAATTTTCATTGAATGTCACCATGAGGGTTTCCTTAAGTTACTTTTATATGTGATTCCATTGTATGGATCAATGTTCCATTACTATTGCTCACTACACTAGCGACCCAGAATGTTGGCAACTAGATACTTTTTCTAGGTTTGTGGTATTTTTGTCATTTCTCTAATTCGAGCTAAGGCAATGGTGAGGGTTTTTTATTTTCCTTTATTCTTGTTTCCTTTTCTTTCAGGTCAAGCCCCTATAATATAGACTTACCTTACGAATCTAATTTTATATTATCCTTAGTTGTTGTATATAATTACATATATATCTTATGACTGTGTCTAATTTATCTTATGTTTTGTGTTCCTAGGTCGAACCCTCTCGGGTCTACTGAGCTCGCCCTCAACCTGGCTCGTCTCCAATTTTTTTGGGACTAAATCTCTCCCTTTTGTGGTTCATAAGTATGACTCATACTGAAATTGTAACTTGGGTTTGGTTGCTTGGTAAATCGTTTTGGTTTGAGTTACTAGTGTTGCACATATTCTACAACAGAATTGCACCTCTATTATTGTTATATGGAATTTTCATCTATGGATAAACACATTTTCCCTAGGTGGGTAGCTACACCTAGAACAACAAAAAGAAAGTATTTTAACCTTTTCCTATAGTAGATAGATGAGATGAAGGAACTTACTTGGAGTATTTCTCTTCCTTGATCCCCTTTGAATTTATTCTGTTGCTCCCACTTGAACTAAATCGACTCAATTGGTGCATGTATCAATAGAAACAGAAACAAAAAATGATCAAAGCATACATGATCTATGTTGGACCTCAAAACTACTCTCTCTTTGACAAAATTTATCACTTCTTTCTCTTGACATCCATAAAAGACAGATCCATAACACTGATAAATGATAGATTTTGTCTCAAGGAGGACATTAAATGATTGGCATGTTATACTTTTATTTTTTTTCTATTTGAAATAATTTTAAAAAAATTAGTTATGGAACGCATACTATTCTGCAGCTAACTATGTGTTCCATACCTACTTCCATGGTTGAACAGGTTACAGGTGTTAAACAAAGAAACCGGCCACATGGGCATCTCTGGAATTGTCTCGACGTGGATCCCATCCTAGTCACCCAGCCCAGATCGGCAAAAATGCCAGCTCAAGACCACAGTCAAAGGTGGAGTCAAATGTATGAAACACAGAAGTAATAGGACTCTCTGTCTACCATTTTGTGGTTAATTAATAAATCCAGCAGATCTATTGAAGCATTAACTTGGATCAGCCACCCGTGTCAATGTTTCTGTTCAACCACCTTGTTCGAATTCAAGTCACCTGTAGCTGATCAAATATTTACGCAGACTGGTTGTAATACATGTAGACCGCTTGTAGATAATTTTCATCAAAGGATAGTTATGAATATTTTCTTTTAAATACTAGTTGAGCAAAACTAGAAGGAGTTCAAATTTTTTGGATGTATTAATTTTAAACTTATCAGCTTTGTAATTTTGAACTTTCGTTCCTGTTTTATAACACAAAGTCATGCGTTGGATGATGATCATTTGAACAATAATTTTGAATTAAGTTAGCAGCTCAACCTAGTTAGTTGCAAAGGGCCCCTGTGCTGAAGGAGGTTTTATTTTCATTTGTGCTCTTCTTTCTATTTAGTTTTAATTTCCTCATTTGCTTTTAGTAGTGTTTATAACTTAGGTTGATTTCTTGTAGTTTGATTCCTTTTAGTATTAATTAGTAGCATAATGTTAGAATTCAATTATGCAGTCTTGTTTCTCCAATCCATTTCATAACGGAAACGACTTTGTTTCTAAAAGGAATAAGGTTGAAAGTAATGAGGATGCATTGTTGATTAGCTTACTCACTGTTTTTGCTATTTACTTCCTAGTTCAAGTTGTCAATACACTGTACTAATGAATGTTTTTGGTCACCATTTCAAGCTGATATCCATCCTAAACTAAATTTTTAAGCATTCACTTTACATAAGGGTTGAAACCAATCAGTTACCTTCTGCATGTTTTTTATTTAGTTTCTTTTCTAGATCATGAAGTAAAAAAGTTGCTTAAATTCCATCTTAAGGAGATTATCCTTCAAAATTAAAGGTTAACATAACTATAAGAGCTTTAGCTCATTTCATTCTCTATATTTATTTCAACATGACTTACAACTTTACCTTCTAGTTTTAAGAATTATTCATGAATTAGGATTAGATGAGAAGATAGGATAGATGCTCTATTTTTTCTTCTTTTCACTTAGATTTTGACTAGTTTTAAGCTCTTGGTTCAGCTTTAGGAAATTTAGATTCGGTTTCTCATAGTTGAAATTGTACATCATTAGGAATCAAAGAACAGAAACCCCCAAAACAATATAAAATACAAAACAACGAAGTAAGAAGGGTTAACTAGCACATACAGTGCACTACACTTCATCAGCTTACTAGCCTCGGTTGATAATTTATGCAAAGCAATTTAGGACACTAAATTGACTAAACATTTTGGTGCCACTGTTGAGGAAGTGTAACTAGATAACCTTATCTCTTACATTCCAAAAAAAAGAATGATATGCATAGAGAAAGAGACTCTAGGGGTAGATTTATAGCTAGAGGTAGGAGTTTAATTCCTACATCACCGCCTACTCCACCAAGAACAAGAAGAGATACACCTCCATCTCAAGCTCATACTCCAAACCATAGAACTCCTGAAATTCCAGGGGCAGAAATCCAATCAAAAGAATCTCCTACTTCTTCTACCAAGTCAGTCCTAGAGGAGAAAAATCTTGGGTCTCCAACAACAAGAGTAGCCTTTTTCACCTCCACAGGGGAGCACATTTTAGTTGAATAATTAGTAATACTTGGCGAGGAAGAAGAAGTAGAACCTCTCACCCATATCCCATTAATAGAAGAACCAAAGGAGGAAGAAGTAACCTTGTAGGTTGAACCTTATACTGGCTCTGAAGAAACTATAATGACAAAAGAAGGAGAGGATGGAGAATTCACACTGCTTGGAGGAGGGGGGAGAGGAAAAGGCAGAGGAAATAATGGAGGAGGCAGAGGAAATAGGAAAATAGATAATTCTTTTGGATTCCCTATAGTGGATGAAGAAATAACTGCCACAATGAAAAATATCTCACCTTCTGTCCTCCCAAACTTCCATGGGTTAAAAAGTGAGGATCCTGAAACATTTTTATTTGAGTTTGAAGTCTTGTGCAGAACCTATGATTATCTAGAAGACTCTCAAAAGCTTTAGTTGTTCCCTTCAACACTAAAAGGAGCTGCTTTGAAGTGGTTCATGGGGTTAGTCACTCAGTCCATTAGAACATGGAATGACATGAAAAAAGTGTTTTTGGATAGGTATTTGGATTATTGTATGCCTACCAATCACAAATATGAAGTGTTCAAAATGATGCAAAGAGAGGATGAAAATTTAGAGGATTTGACTTAGAGAGTCAACTATAATTTGAAAAGAGAAAAGATGGACAATTTAGATGAAGATACCTTAAAAAATATTTTATTAAAAGCCATTAGAGATGAGTGGATAGATATCCATAACATGATGGGGAAGGGAGATATCGCTCAACTCCCATTAAATGACATAGGAGAATTATGTGTTCATCTCTCTAGAGGGAAATCCAAAACTGGGAAAGGTCCAAGAGATCCTTCTCTTATTAGAGTAAATAAATCTGTAACTGGATCAGTGAGCAGGGCAGAAATTGCTAATATTCTTGATGAATTAAAAATAGATATTCTAGGGATTCTTAGTGAGAAAATAGACACCCTTAAGTTGCAAAACAAGTAGAAAAATGAGGCTGATGCTTTAGCTACTTTCTATCCAAAATGCAAAAAAAACATTCTATAAGAGAATGCCCTTTGGATGCAAAAATTATAGAGACTTGTATGATTTTCTTACAGAATCATAAGAGCAAGGGTTGTCCTTTGGTTCCAGGTCTTAAGCTCTTTTTCAAGAAGAAACAGCTCCAAATTCAGCAGAACCTCTTTGCTTTGTCTCTAGAAAACCTTGGCAGTGGCCACAAATTCAGGGATTTAACAATCAAATGTATCTTTAGCCCCTATCAAATTGGAATTCTTGGCATCAAACTTGGCCTCAACCTCAATCTAAATCTCAACCTTGGGCACAAGGAGTACAAAATCCTTATGGGAGATTTTCTCAATATTATCAATATCCTCCATCATATCAGAATTATCCTCCCCCACACATTCCACAACAAAATCAGTAGCCACAATTTCAAAACTAGAACCCTCAACTTTTATTACCATTTCCACAACAAAATACACAACAGAACACATATCCTCAACTCTTACTGTCATTTCAGCAAAGACCAAATCAACTACCTACCCAACCATTACCAAGCCCCAACAATAAAAATCCTGAGAATACCTACATGGTGGAAGGGAAACAATTTCCAACTTATATAATCACTCCTCTATATCTAAATGATTTTAATCTAAGATCTGGTAGGATATTAGAAAAGGAAAGGCCTTCTGTAGTTATTGAGGAATAAGACAAATCTGAGGAATATTCTCTAAAGCCCAATAAAATTTTTGAGGGTACATCTCTCCAAAACCAAAATACTGAAAATGAAAAACAAAAAGAACCACTTAAATCAACTTCTATTATTGAGAAGCCAGTATCTACTTCTGGATCTCCTTTTCTTGAAATATTACAAGTTGATAGAGGAGTAGAAAAATAGATCATGTTGCCTAATTATGATTTTCTAGATGAATTAAAAAATGTTTGTATCAAAATTCCTTTGTTAGAAGCCATTAAGGAGATTCCAATCCTAGCTAAAACAATAAACAAGTTGAGCATAAAGAAACTAGGAAGAAAAGCAAAAGAAATAAAAACAATTCACCTAGTAGGAAAAATAGCAGATATATTGATGGGAAAAATTGCCATACAAAAATATGTAGATACAGGAAGTCCAATTTTGAAAACACATATCAATGGAGTTGAAACTCCAAATACATTAATTGATTTAGGGGCAACAATAAGCATCATGAGCAAACAAACCATGGAACAACTCAATCTCCCTAATCTTCTTTACACCCGTACATTACTGCAATTAGCATACAGATCTGTAATCAAACTAAATGAAGTGTTAGAATATATTTCAGTATCCTTAGATTATTGGGAATATCCTGTTGATTTTATGATCTTAACCCCCAAGAACAATCTAGGAGGACATCCACTCATATTAGGAAGACCTTGGCTGGCCACAGCTAATGCTTTCATTAGCTGTAGATTTGGTGATATGTATATTTATGATTGGAATTCAACAAAGAAATTCACTCTATATCCTCCACCAAAAATAATAATAGAAATAGATGACAAAGAATGGATTGATGATGAAAATGACATTTAGCCTCTCTTTACTATTTCAGATATGAGTGAAGATAGTCAAATCTTAAATACAATGGGAAATTTTGAATCATCTCCATATTATGAACATGATCAATTTCAAGAAAAATCCAATATTGAATATTTTTCATCTAAGCAGATGTTTCTTTATTCTATGGAAGAATTTGGTAGCTCTACAATTGAAATGTTTCCAGGGAGAACATTCATCATAAACAACAACTTGGAGAAATTACAACAGGAAAAGCTAATCAAGACATTACAACAACATTCTACTGCATATGTATGGGAATATACTAACATGAAAGGAATTAGTCCTAAGACTTGTATACATCACATCTACATTGAGGAAAATTGTAGACCTATCCAAGAACCTCAGAGAAGGATGAATCCAAATCTTAGGGAAATTGTGAAAGAAGAGCTGCAAAAAATGTTAAATGTAAACTTCATTTACCCAATTTCAGATAGCCAATGGGTTTCCCCATTAGTGATTTTGCCTAAAAAGAATGGTAAATGGAGGGTGTGCATCGATTACTGAGAATCGAATAAAGATACCCTTAAATACCATTTTCCTTTGCCCTTTATAGATCAAGTGTTAGATACATTAGCAGGTAAGAAGTATTTCTCATTCTTGGGTAGTTTTAGTGGTTATAATCAAATTGAGGTGGCACTTGAAAATCAAGATAAAAACACATTTACTTGTCTACAGGGAACTTATTCCTACTAAGTACTTACTTTTGGGTTATGTAATGCACATGCAACATTCCAAAGAGGAGTACTAGGAATTTTTTCTGATCTAATACATGATTGTGTAGAGGTATATATAGATGACTTTAAAGTCTATAGGAACACATTTGAAGAAGCTTTGGAAAATTTGGAAAGAGTTCTTAAAATATGTAAGGAAGCAAACCTTTCACCAAGCCATGAAAAATGTTTTATGATGTTTACAAAAGGTATTGTTTTAGGGCATCACATTTCAGGAGATGGGATTAAAGTTGGTAAATCTCAAATTGATGTCATCTCTAAATTTTCATCTCTAAATTATCAATTCCAAATTGCCAAAAGGATGTTCGAAGTTCTCTAGGATTTATAGGATACTATAGATTATTTATAGAAAATTTCACTAAAATAGCAACCCCACTCTTCCAATTACTCACCAATGATTGTGAATTCAATTGGAATCCTGACTGCCACTTAGCATTTGAGACTTAAAAAACAAAAATTTCTGAAGCACCCATACTGAGATGTCCAAATTGGAAACTACATTTTCACATTTCAACTGATGCTTCAGATACAGCTCTGGGAGTTGTATTAGGACAAAAAGACTTGAACCCCTATGCCATCTACTATATAAGTAAGAATTTGACTCCCACTGAGTTGAACTATATTCTAACTAAAAAGGAATTTTTTCTATTGTTCATGCAATCAGCAAGTTTAGACATTACATAATAGGCTATGAAACCTTTGTTCATACATATCACTCTACAATTAGATACTTAATGAATAAACCTATTACTAATGGCAAAGTTACAATATGGATTTTACTCTTGCAAGAATTCAATATTACTCTGCAAGATGTTAGGACTCCATATTGTCTACTTTTGACCTCATATTTTGTCATGATGTTACCTCTTTTTAGCCCATAAGTTGAAACCCTTGATAACATTTTGACCTCATTATTTCAAGGTATGAAGTAACTCTCCTCATTTTCTATATGTTTAAGTATTCAACACATATTCATGTTATCTTTACAATTAATCTTTGGAAGATGACTAAGTCGCTGACAATTGTTAGAATTGTTTGAAGTCCGGAGAATTATAATTCACAGTTGCTGCAACATCAGAAACAACAACTGTGCAGTTGCTGCAACACCAGAAATAGCAACTGACTAAAGCGGGTAAAGTCTTAATTTGCAAAGGATGAAACAACAATTATCGAGCAAGGCAGTAACCATTTGAAGCTGGCAGAACTATACTTGGCAGATGCTGACATAACACGATCAGCAAAACATAGTCGCAGACGCTGGAACACCATGAACAACATGAGAACTTCAAGGGAACAGTTGAGATTTATCAAATTGACAACAACAGCAGAACAACCAAGGATAGTACAAGGACCCCAAGGAGATAAACGAAGACTACCAGTTTTGCAACAACAGAAGGATCCGACTAAACGAAGGATGACAAAGATATACACTGTTGTAACAGCATGCTGTAACAGGAATTGATTTCCTATTTTTGTACAAAATGATCAAATAGAATGAATAACGACAATCTATTGTAATAGATGTCTCCTATATAAAGAGGAGACATCTACAGTTGAAAGCTAGCGAGTTATAACAGAAGTATTGCAGTGCAAAGCAAGTCTGAATTTTTATTGTAATTAGACATTTTGGCAAATTAATAAAGCACTGTTCTGAGCATTTTAACTTAGCATCTGTGTTTAGGCGAATCTTGTGAGAGGGACAGGGCCCACCTTCTTCACAAGATTCACCCATTTCTTTTCTTTTAAGTGTGTGTGTGATTTCTGTACATTTCTAGCCTTGCTTCCTATATTTCCTTTTTGCTGATACTTTGTTTCCTTGATCGATTGGCACTGTGAGAGTGTGTCACCGGTGATTAGGATTTTCAGTGTGTATTGGCAAACTGGTCATAGAGGCAGGTGCTGAACATCCTTATTCTGAGGACAGGGTCCTGGTCCTCTGTTACAAACGGCCATCATTTCTTTCTGTAGATTTGTTACCATTAATTAATTTCATTTCATCTCTGCAATAGCTTCTAACTGCTGTAACATAGAGTAAGGGTTTGATAGGAAGTAGATATGTTTATACTACAACCTTTATTTCTTTTAGAATTAAGTGCATATAGTACGAGGTCACCTTTGAAACAAAAGGACTTTCGTGGGTTGACAATTAAATGTGGTACTCGACTGTTTAATCAATAAACAATTCGAGCAACCAACATTTTGGCGCCGTTGCCAGGGAAGGCAACTAAAATATTTTAAAGGCATTAATGCTTTCCCTTTAGAATAACAAGTGCAAGAGAGGACGCAAGAAAGATAACTTCACAGGCAGTAAGGGCACAGGAGGAGGAAGAAAAGCTTTCATTGACGAGATCATTTCAAAGGCCGAGACATCCCAGAGAACAAGTTCCTGAAGACCTCAGATCCAGTATTCCTCCCAAACAGATCACCAAACTGAGGAAGTACTAGGACCTGGAAGGAAGATGGAAACACCAGAGCACGTTGAGGAACCAGTAGAAGAACTTGAAGAAACAGAAGATATTGAAGACAGGGCAAGCGATTCAGGGAAAAGACCAATGGAGGATAACAAAGCAGAAGGAAGGGGGGAAAATTCACTCTCCACCCTAAAATTTCCTATTGGGGATCATCCAAGAGGAGCAATCCCTATGAAGAATATTCCACATACAACATTACCTAATTTTCATGGGTTATCCTTTGAAGATCCTGATGAATTCCTCTTTGAATTTGATATACTGTGTAGGAGTTATGATTATGTAACTCCTGCTCAGAAATTAAAACAATTTCCAGCAACACTGAAAGGGAACGCGTTAAGATTGTTTATGAGCTTAGGGGCTCAGGTAATCACTATGTGGGATCAGATGAAAGAAAGTTTTCTGACCAAATATCAGGATTACTGTCAAACAAGAGAAAGGAAGGAAGAATTGTTTAAAATGGTCTAAAAAGAGGACGAGAACCTGGAGGACTTTGTAGAGAGACTGCAATATTATCTACAACGATTAGATCATACGACTATGAGTAAGGATATTTTGAAGACAATATTGCTAAAAGGGGTACGAGATGACTGTTTGGATATGCTAAATATTCTTGGAAAAGGGGATATCTCCAAAGAACCATTTGATGAGATTATCAATCTCTGTATGAGATGTTCCAGAGGAGCAGCAAGCAGATCTAAAAGGAGGGACAACATACACCCAAGAGTCCAGAAATCAGCAAGTGGAGGAGCAACACGAGCCAAAATAGGTAATTTGCTTGAAGAATTTAAAACTAAAATGTTAAGCTCTTTTGCTTCACAAATTGATGCCCTGCAGGTTAAAAAGAAACATGCAGAAGCAAAATTTGCTCTGGCTATTTTATGTTCCAAATGTAGAGGGAAGCACCCACTGGGGGAATGCCCATTGGATAGGGTACCAATTTGTACTATTTGTGAAAAGGATCATGAGACTCAACAATGCCCTTCTTTGCCAGGAATAAAGGAAGCACTGCAATCAACTGAAGAAGAAGCTGAAGTAGTGTACCTGATGACACAAAGGAGGCAATGGCAACCACAAAGACAAGGTATGAATTCTAACACATCATTTAGTCGTTGGAATAGTCACTCTCCTTTTTAAACAAATTACCCACCCATGAATCAAATGCAATACCCACCCTTTAATCCAATGCAATTTCCACCTATGCAGCAACCAAATCCTCCTTTTACCGACCCTACCATGTGGAATCCTTGGACTCTTCAGCAACCTTATTTCAATCAATGGAACCCAAACTGGGCAGCCCAACATATTCCATTTCCTCAACACCAACAATCTCTTTCCTTACCATCTAATGCTCCACCGAATAACCAGTCAATCAGACCTCAACTGCCTGTACAACCTAACCCCAACCCGAATAATAATAAAGCTCTGCAGGTAATTGATATTCAAAGTCAACCTATCTCCCCTATGCAATGTAATTATATCCATTTACATTCTGGGAGGATAGTTGAACCCATCATTGATGACATTACTGACTCTGAAAAAGAGGAAAGTAGAAAAGGAAAGTCATCTAACAACAATGCTGAAACGGTTGAATCATCTTCTAACAAGACTTCTCAAATAGCAGAGCCACCCTTCCCTGAATGACTGGCTCTTACTAAAACATTTGGGCCACCTGCTTTTAACCTTTTAGGAGAACTGCAAAATTTATATGTCAAAATTCCGCTATTGCAAGCACTAAGAGATGTTTCTATTTATGCTAGAACTGTTAGGGAAATCTGTATTAAAAGGCCTGGAAGAAAAGCTAAGGAATCCCTCACAGTCCATGTGATGGGAGAACTGACTACTTTGATGACAGAAAAAGATGCCCCTGTGAAATATGGTGACCCTGGTCACCCTATAGTAACAGTTCAGGTTGGTAAAACCTTTGTCTCTAAAGTTCTAGTAGATCTAGGTGCTGCAATAAACATTATGACACTTGAAACAACACAATTACTGCAGTTGAAACATTTAATTAGGGAAACCCCAACCACCCTAGAGCTGGCTAACTGCTCTACAATTAAACCCGAAGGATTCATTGAAGACCTGGTAATTTCTGTAGAATCTTGGAATTACCCAGCCGACTTTGTTGTGTTACAAACTAAAACAAAGTTGGGGGGTCATCCACTGATTCTAAGAAGACCTTGGCTGGCTATAGCAGATGATTTTATCAGCTGTAGGTCTGGATCAGTGACAATATCTAATGGGTAGGAAACCAAACAACTGACTCTTTATCCTCATGCCACACCCATGATTAATAACAACAATTCAGTATGGTTAGATTATGAGGATGAGGAAACCCAACCTATTTTAACTATCGAACAAGCTTTAACTTTCAAAGACTCAACCGAAGATGAATTAATCAACAACTTTATTTCTAAACCTTCTTCGGTTAGTCTAGAAATACATAATCACTTCACTGCAATCTTGGAATCTGAATCCCAGCACAACCTTGAAACTGAAAATTTACCTCAGACATTAGCTGACAGCCCCTCCAAAAGTATAACAGTAGAAATTGAGCCAGGTAAAACATTAAATATAAATCCTAATCTAACAGACGATCAAAAATAGAAGTTAATGAAGCTACTCCATGAAAATAAAGAGGCATTCGCATGGGATTATACATATATGAAGGAGATTTCTCCTGAACTATGCACCCACCGCATTTATATTAAAGAAGGATCCCGCCTAGTCTGTCAACCCCAACGATGAATGAATCCCAATTTAAGGGAAATTGTAAAAGAAGAACTTCAAAAATTGTTGAATGCAGGATTTATATACCCCATATCTGATAGTGAATGGGTTTCTCCACTAGTAATTGTACCCAAGAAAAATGGGAAATGGCGAGTATGTGTGGACTATAAAGCCCTAAATAAGGCCACCCAGAAAAACCATTTTCCTTTACCATTCATTGATCAGGTATTAGATAACTTGGCAGGTAATAAATTCTTTTCCTTTTTTGATATATTTAGCGGATATAATCAGATAAAGATTGCACCCCAAGATCAAGACAAAACCACTTTTACTAGCCCTTGGGGGACCTTTGCCTATAGGGTTATTCCATTTGGGCTATGTAATGCCCCAACAACATTTCAAAGAGTGGTAATAGGGATTTTTTCTGATATGATAAATGATTCCTTAGAAATATTTATGGACGAATTTACTCCTATGGCACAACCTTTGAGGATGCTCTACAGAACCTTGAAAAAGTACTTAAGCGATGTATAGAAGCACATCTTGCCCTAAGTACTGAACATGCCATATGATGATGAATCAAAGTATTGTATTGGGTCACTTCGTTTCATTTTTAGGAATTCAAGTCAATCCAGCTAAAATACAGGTAATTCAGACCCTCCCTATCCCCAAAACCCAAACTGATGTGAGAAGTTTCTTAGGACATGCCGGGTATTATAGAAGATTTATCAAGATTTTTTCTAAAATAGCTTCTCCTCTGTTTGTGTTACTAACAAAAAATGCTGAATTTAAGTGGATTGATGATTGTGAAAAAGCATTCGATGAACTTAAACATCAGTTGTCTATAGCTCCCATTTTGAGAGGACTTGAGTGGGCACTCCCCTTTCATATATCCTCTGATGCCTCAGACACTGCCATTGGAGTTGTCTTGGGATAGGAAGAAAATAGTCTTTCCTATGCCATTTATTTTATTAGTAAAAACATGACTCCCGCAAAACTTAATTATACAGTTACTGAGAAGGAATTCCTAGCAGTCATTTATGCTATCAATAAGTTCTGGCATTACATTACTGGTTATACTACTTTTGTGCATACTGACCACTCAGCCATTAAATACTTAATGAACAAATCAGTTACAAATGCTCGAGTTACCAGATGGTTATTGTTATTACAAGAATTTGATATCACAATTGTAGATCGACCAGGAAAAGAAAATGTAGTTGTTGATTTCCTTTCTCAGTTAAAAACTAATGAAAATATTTCAGTAGATGATTCTTTTCCTCACGAGTATTTATTTGCAGTATCTGCTCACTCACCTTGGTATGCAGACATTGCCAACTACTTAGTTGCAGGGAAATTACCATCACACCTATCGCATACAGAAAAAAGGAAAATCATTTAGCAAAGTTCTAGGTACAGCTGGATAAGCGGCTGTCTGTTTCACACATGACTCGATCAGGAGATCCGGAGATGCATTAGAAAAGATAAAATTTATGATGTGTTGAAAGCCTCCCACGATGGCCCTTGTGGAGGAAATTTCGCAGACAAAAGAACAACACACAAGGTTCTCAGGATGGGTAACTACTAGCCCTCAATCTTCAAGGATGCAAAGAAATATGTCAAGGCCTACGATAGCTGTCAAAGAATGGGCTAGCCTAATCACAGGGATGAAATGCCACTCAATCCCCAGGTAATTCTTGAACCTTTTGAAAGATGGGCACTAGATTTTATAGGTCCCATTAACCCTCCATCTAATCAAGAAGTTTACATACTAGTATGAACGGATTGTATGACTAAGTGGGTAGAAGCTAAGGCACTCTTCAAAGCTAACGAAGAATCAGTATTAACATTTTTATTTGAAGAAATCTTCGTTAGGTTTGGACTGCCTAGGGAACTAGTCATTGATAGAGGACCTCATTTTAACTCACATGGCTTCAAAGACACATTGCAGAAATACCATATTAAGCATAAATGACCACACCTTATCACCCCCAGTCAAATGGGCAGGTGGAAAGCATCAACAAAGTCATAGAATCTATTTTGACAAAAACAATAAAGGAAAATAGGAGGGACTAGTTTCAAAAGTTGCCTGAATCACTATGGGCTTATAGAACCACTTGGAGGAATACCACAGGCTTTTCACCGTATGAATTAGTTTTTGGTAAAAATGTTGTTTTCCCTCGGGAGTTTGAAATCAAAACTTTAAGAATTGCTTTAGCTGTTAACCTTGATTTGACTGATCCACAGACAGCCAGGTTGCAGCAGCTTCAAGAACTAGATGAGAAAAGATTGGATGCCATCCATCAAGCAAATGGTCAAGTTGAATCTACAAATAAGGTGATTGACAGAATTCTCACTAAGACTATGTATCTACATAGAAGAGATTGGGCATAAAGGCTTCTTGAAGCCTTATGGGCCTATAGAATTTCATGGAGGAACACAATGAGACATACGCCCTATGAACTTGTTTATGGGAAACAAGCCCTATTCCCTATAGAGTTTCAAATCAAAACCTTCATGATGGCAGTCTAATTGGAATTGGATTTATCAAAGGCACAGAAAGATAGATTGGAGCAACTCAATGAACTTGATGAAATCAGGCAAGATGCAGTCCAAAGAACCAGTATAGTTAAATAGCAAAGGGCTAAATGGTGTAATAAATATTTTAAGGAGAAGAAGTTTCAAGCAGGAGATTGGGCATTGCTATTCAATTCAAAGTTCAAAGATTTTCAAGGGAAGTTTCAAGCTCATTGGCTTGGGCCAGATGAGATTGAAGAAATCGTTAATAATGGAGCAGTAAAGATAAGGACGATAGATGGAAGAAAAATACCTCTTCTTGTGAATGGTCATTGGTTGAAGATATATCAAAAACCAGTTTCAACAGAGGAGTTCATTAAGATTTTCCAAAATAACTCTGAAATGAAGCTAGTGAAGAAGAATTATTCTTCTCCACTAACTTATTCTTTATTTTTCCTTAAAAAAAATGTATGACGTTGAAAAACAATCATTTATTAGCATATTTATACAAAAAATACAGTGTGAAAATCAGAGATTTCTGACATCCTATATTTTCCATTTCCTTTCTATAATAAGTAGTGACAAAAAGATACATTCATTTACAGTTTAGAGTCTGCAAATTCATCATCTCATTCCATCTCATGTTGTCATTTTTTCTACAGTTCCACTTCATCTGACTATCATATTTCATTTACATTTTATCTTTTTATGGTTTTACCCATTTTCACCCACTTTTTCATTTTATCGTACATCTCATTTCATATCACTGTCATAACTTATTTCCATTTTAATTTTACATTCATATTCCATAAGCCATATTTCACTTTTCCTTCTTTTCACATTCTGCAGTTGATTCCATTCCGCAGCTAATCTGATTCTGCAGATACAACTTACTTATCAGCTCTGGCACAATTGTACAGCTCACAAATAAATCATGAATGTATGTGATATAGGAGCATCCAGACTTAGCCAGCAATGTGAAAACTTGTTCACATGTTGTGGCTAAAAGAGGTTGAAATTCATTGACCTGGTTGGTAAAAAGCCATTTTTTACTAAGAGGGTTGTATCTCTCAAGGAATCAGTTATATTTCATTACTATAATAAGTTAGAGACTACCTTATTTTAGATTCAGAGATAGATTTGTTAGCATAGGTGTGAGAAGAAGCTAGGAATTAGAAGATTGTTGTTAGATCTATTAAAAATAGAGATTTTGTTGTTAGATATGGTTAATGTGTTTATTAATTGATAAAATGAAGGAAAATGTAATGAGTGAGGGAGGAGTGGAGTGAGATATAAAGAGAGTGAGTGGATTGCATTATTTTAGAGATAAAGGTCTTTTTCTGTGTAATCTGGCCTAAGGCTGAGACTCTATTATTATTTATTGGAAACAAATCAATGTTGCATGATAGTGTTGTAGCTAGCCCATAGAGGCCTTCAAATGCTTGCTTTTCTCAGTATTCGAATGATTCCCTGTGTTTTTCATACTTTACGATGAAAATATTGTGTTAAAGGACCAGTTGCCGAGTGTATTCCATTGTTCTGGTTTCGCAAGTCGAAAACCCAAATACACTAAGTATCGAGCGTAAAACGTAGTTGGATTAAGAATCTGGATCTCAAATCCTTTAGACACAGGTTTTGAATGCTATCAGGTCTGGAATATATGTCGCATCAGCACTTCAGAGTGGGAGTTGTAAAGTGTTAAGCGGTCATTGTAATCGCCAATAGCGATTAGCGATATCACATCGAACCTGCACTGAGGACTAGCACCGATAGTGTGGAACACTAGAACCCTGATCACCGATACTGAGACTCAATCTAAACTGTTTGATCGGCCAGATCTGTATTTGTGGAAATAGCTCATATAATTGTTTAAAAGGCATTGTTTTAAGCTTTTCAAAGGCTTTTCATTTCCGATAGGACAAGGCATAGCTTTCAAAGGAAAAGGGGTGTTTGGCGGGGTGATTGTTGGGTTTTATAGATTCTTTTGTGGTTGTATATTGAACCATTGTTTCCGCTGCACCATTTTTGGTATCAGAGCAGAAGAAAGAGTTGTTTGCAGTAAATATGCCGCTAAGGAGAGGAATTAGTCGAGGAAGACCTAAACCAAATGCAATTCTATTGGAAGAAGTGCAGAGTCTGTGTGCACGAATGGAGACAATTGAGACTGCTCAAAGAAGAGCACCTAATGAAGGAGCTGAGAGCTCTTCATAAGAATCTGCTATAGATGTGGAGGAAGTAGAGGAAGACAATGAAACTACCAAGGTCATCAAGATGCTAGCGAAAGTAGGAGGAAAACCCAAGGTGGAAATCCCTATGTATGAGGGGAGTTTGAACACAGAGGAGCTCATGGATTAGATCAGATCCATATACTATTACTTTGACTATGAATAGGTTGAGGAGAAGAAGTTGGTGAAGTTTGCAGTCACCAGATTGAAGGGTGATGCAGCCATCTGGTGGGACGAGGTACAAACATCAAGAATGAGGAAAGGAAAATCCAAGATCAAGCAATGGGACAAAATGGTAAGTAAAATGAAAGCCAAGTTTTTGCCTAAAGACTATCATTTGAATCTTTTGAAGCAATTGCAAAATTTAAAGTAGAAAGGAATGTATGTTAAGGAATATACAAAAGAGTTTTATAGATTGCGTATTAGAGCAGGGCATGTAGAGGATGATGTGGGAAAGGTAGCTAGATATATAAATGGTTTAAGGTATGATATAAAAGATGATATTAGTTTGTTAAGTCCGAAAACTATTGAGGATGCCTATCAAGCAAGTTTGGAGGAAAAAGAGAAAATATTGAGGAAACAGAGTCAAAGCAACAGAGGGAAAAGCTCAGCAAGAGGTAGAAGAGCTACCAGATCAATAAGACAACAACATCAACATGAAGCAAGAAGCTCAAGTAGCAAACCACCACAGAGGGGAGAATCTAATAGAGGAATATTTGTGCCCAGAGGAAGAGGGTAAGGAAGAGGTGTTCGGTGTTATATATGTGGAGAATGGTGACACATTTCATGGAACTGTCCTCAAAACAAATCATCAAGTTAGAGGAGTGTGAATGTGGCTGAGGCAAAGTCAGAACCACCTCCACTTGTGGAAAAGGAAGAACCCCCCTGAAGAAGGTGAATCACTATTATTGATAAGGACTTTGCTTAGGGTAGAGTCAGAGGTTGGAGAACCTGCACAGAGGAAGAATTTGTTTAGAACTACCTGCAAATCAAAAGGTAAGTGCTGCAAAGTAATAATTGACGGTGGAAGCACTAAAAATCTTGTTTCTATAGAGATGGTGGACAAGCTCGGGCTAGCAAAGACCATGCACCCTACACCTTATAAAGTGTCATGTTTGCAAAAGGGACATCATATCATTGTGACTAAACAATGCAAAGTGAAGATACAAATTGGTACGTATAAATATGTGATTTTATGTGATATAATGCCCATGGATGTCTGTCACATATTATTGGGGAGACCATGGCAGTTTGATCGGAAAGTGATTCATGATTGGAGGAGGAACACTTATACCTTGTAGAAAGATGGAACTAAACACACATTGCTGCCATTGAAGGATGATGCTAACAAAGGAGCACTTGGAGCAGTATTATGCTGATAAGCAGAAATGAGTTGCTACAGGAAGTAGTGAAGAATGAGGAGCTACATTTTGCCATTGTAGGAAGGCCAAAGGTAATTTTGAGTTCCATAAACTTGAATGATTTACCTAAAGAGGTTAAAATGATGTTAGATGATTTTGCTGATATTATTGTGGATGAGTTTCCGAATGCATTACCACTGATTAGGAGTATTAGTCATCACATTGACTTAATACTAGGAACAAGCTTGCCAAATAACGCAACATATAGACTAATGCCTCAAGAGAATGCAAAAGTTGGAAGGCAAGTACAAGATCTGATGGATAAGGCGTTAATCAGAGAAAGTCTCAGCCCATGTACTATACCAAGAGTACTCAAACCGAAGCAAGGAGGAGAATGGCACATGTGCACAAATTCCAGAGCTATCAACAAGATCACAATTAGGTACAGATTTCCTCTACCACGCATGGATTATTTAATGCACTATTTAAGTGGATCCAGATACTTTACTAAAGTATATTTGAAAAGTGCATATCATCAAATAAGAATCTGAGAAGGAAGGTGATGAATGGAAAACTACATTCAAGACAAATAGCGGGTTTTATGAGTGGTTAGTGATGACTTTTGGACTCACTTAGCACCTAGCACATTCATGAGGTTAATGAAAGAAGTCTTGAAGGAGTATGCAGGTAAATTTGTTATTGTGTACCTTGATGATATTATGATTTTTAGTAAAACTAAAGAGAAGCATTTAGAGCATCTTAAGTTGGTCTTAAGAACACTGCAAAAAGAGAAACTACTAATAAATTTGAAGAAGTGTAGTTTCATGAAGGAGGAGCTGGTGTACTTGGGATTTGTGGTTTCCAAAGAAAGCTTGAAGATGGATCCAGAAAAGGTCCAAGCAATTCAGAACTAGCCTACTCCCAGAAGCATATTTGAGGTAAGAAGCTTCCATGGACTTGCAAGTTTTTACAGAAAGTTTATTAAAGGTTTTAGTCAAATTTGTGCACCAATCCTTGAGACAATCAAGGAGATCAATCAGCCATTTCAGTGGACAGAAGCAACAGAAAGGAACTTTAATTTTCTAAAGAAGAAGATCACAGAGGAGCCAATTTTAGCTTTGCCTAATTTTGAGAAAGTCTTTCAATTAGAAACAAATGCTAGTGGAGTTGTAGTTGGCACAGTTCTGAGCCAGGAGCAAAGGCCAATAGAATATTTCAGTGAGAAGCTGAATGATGCAAAGAAGAAACATTCTTCTTAGGATAAGGAGTTTTATGCTATTGTGCAGGCTTTGAGGAAATGGAGACATTACTTGCTGCCAAAAGAATTCATCTTATATTCAGATAATCATGTCTTATAGTTTATCAATAACCAGCTGAAGCTGAATCAGAAACATGCCAAGTGGGTAGAATTTCTGCAAAGTTTTAATTTTGTAATAAAGCATAAGAGTGGTACATCAAATAAAGTAGTAGATGCATTGAGCAGGGTAAGTTTTATTATGCAAGAATCCAAAGTGGGTGTTGTAGGATTTGAGGAAATGATTGAAATGTACAAGGATGATGAAGATTTCAGAGATATCTACACAATAGTTCAGAATCCAATGAGCCATAACACAAGTCAGTGGTTGGACTACCTCATTCAAGGAGGCTTATTATTTAAAAGCAACAAGTTGTGTATTCCCAAATGTTCCATGAGGGAAAACATCATGAAGGAGAAACATAGTGGAGGATTATCTGGTCATTTTGGATAAGATAAAACATTTAGTCAGGTGAATGATTTTTATTATTGGCCCAAAATGCAAACTGATGTTAAAAAGTTTGTTGAGAAATGTAGGATATGTAAGCATGCCAAAGGAAGGAGTCAGAATACAGGACTGTATCAGCCATTGCCCATACCAGACCGACTGTGGGATGTAATTAGCATGGATTTTGTGATGGGTTTACCAAAAACTCAGAGAGGAAATTATTCCATTTACGTTGTAGTAGATAGATTTTCTAAAATGGCACATTTCATTGCTTGTAGGAAAACTAGTGATGCAACACACATAGCTAATATATTCTTTTTAGAGATTGTAAGATTGCATGGTTTACCTGTAAGTATTGTATAAGATCGAGATACCAAGTTTGTAGGGCATTTATGGAGGACTCTCTGGAAGAAACTGGGAGCTAACCTCAGTTTTAGTTCAGCATACCATGTTTAAACAGCTAGACAGACTGAAGTAGTGAACAGGAGCTTGGAGAATATATTAAGGAGTTTATTGTATCAGAATCCCAAAGTGGGATTTGGTATGAGCTCAAGCTGATCTTGCCTGAAATGATACTCCAAACCAAAGCACTGGAATGAGTCCATTTCATATTATCTTTGGAATGCATCCAATAGGTGTGTATGAGCTTAGGGAACTGGGAAACGGGAAGCTAGGAGTGCAAGAATTGAAGAATTTGCATAACAGATGCAGAGATTACAGGAAGAAGTCAAGGGTAAATTGCAAGCAAGCAACAACAAATACAAATAGAGGGCAGATGTAAAAGGAAGAGAGAAGGAATTCCAAGTGGGAGACTTAGTGATGGTGCATTTCAAGAAAGAGAGATTTCCAACTAAAACATACAAAAATAGGAACTTGTAAAATTATAAGAAAATTTTCAACCAATGCATATGAGATTGAATTGCAAGAAGGGATTGGAATATCCCCCATTTTTAATGTTGCAGATTTATTTCCATATAGAGAAGCATAGACAGAGTTGTAGGAAGAAGCTACAAGGGATGAAGTTCAAATCATGAACTGGGAGGAACAGGTACCAAAAGCAGTCAAGAAAGAATTTGAAGGTATTTTGGATCAAATAATATCCAAGAAAACTAGAGGGTAGCCTTATTTCCAATATCTAGTCAAGAGGAAAGGATAGCCAATGGAAGATTCCAGTTGGTTGACTACAATAGAATTGCAGAAGTTTGGATTAAGTCATGAAAGTTTGAAGGAAAATTCTTTTCTTCCCCAGGAGTCTGATGCAGGACCATCCAAACTTAGACAGCAATGTGAAAACTTGTTCACATGTTTTGGCTAAAATAGGTTGAAATTCGTTGACCTGGTTGGTAAAAAGCCAGTTTTTACTGAGAGGGTTGGATCTCTCGAGGAATCATTTATAATTTATTACTGTAATAAGTTAGAGACTATCTTATTTTAGATTTAGAGATAGAGATGTTATCATAGGTGTGAGAAAGAGCTAGGAATTAGAAGATTGTTGTTAGATCTATTAAAAATAGAGATTTAGTTGTTAGATATGGTTAGAGTGTTTATTAATTGATAAACAGAAGGAAAATATAATGAGCGAGGGAGGAGTGGAGTGAGAGATATAGAGAGTGAGTGGATTGCATTATTTTGGAGATAGAGGTCTTTTTCTATGTAATATGGCCTAAGGCCAAGACTCTGCTATTATTTATTGGAAACAAATCAGTGTTGCGTGATAGTGTTGTAGCTAGCCCGTAGAGGCCTTCAAATGCTTTCTTTTCTTAGCATTCAAATGATTCCATGTGTTTTCCATATTTTATAATGAAAATATTGTGTTAAAGGACTAGTTGGCGAGTGTATTCCATTGTTCTGGTTTCGCAAGCAGAAAAACCAAACACATTAAGTATCGGGTGTAAAACACAGTTGGATTGAGAATCCTGATCGCAAATCCTTTAGACAAAGGTTTTGAATGCTATCGGGTCCAGCATATATGTTGCATTGGCACATTGGAGCGCGAGTCGTAAAGTGTTAAGCGGTCATTGTAATCGCTGATAGTGATTGGCGATATCACATCGGACCTCTGCCGAGGACTAGTGTTGATATTGTGATTCAATCTGAGTTGTTCGATCAGCCAGATCTGGATTTGTGGCAATAGCTCACATAATTGTTTAAAATGCATTTTTTTAAGCTTTTTTAAAAGCTTTTCATTTCCAATAGGACAAGGCATAGATTTCAAAGGAAAAGGGGTGTTCGGTGAGGTGATTGTTGGGTTTTATAGATTCTTTTGTGTGTGTATATTGAACCATTGTTTCCACTGCACTAGTAGGGAAATTGAAGAATCAAGTTTTGGAGATCAACCATGCTCAAAGTACCCACGGATCAAAACCAAAAGAATTATTAAGAAAAAGGTTAATTTCTAAAGGTGAAATGCAAAATTTATTTCGAACAAGAAGTTACAAACATAAGTCATGTATAATATGAATGGTCATATGTCTCCTTAACAAGTCATCATTTGATTTTATTGCCACTTCATGATACCACATCTCTGCCACATCTTCCAAATTCGATACCAAACGGTCTATAATGATTTCATCACACCACACCTCTGCTACATTCTCCATACTCTGTACTTAAATGGTCTCTAATAACTCCATCTGTTAACGGTCAACAATACGATGTGACCAACGTATTCATCTCTCCAAACCCCTACCATCTTTTTATTCCATGAAACCCATAGTTCTTTTCCACCATAACCACAATCAGTCCATTTCATAGACTAGGAGAGTAATTCTGAAGGTTAGAAAATTCTATGAAATAGTGACCATGGGAATCATTGTCAAGGCAGAGCCTGTAGGGGCAAAGTTTATGGAAGGGGATCCACAACACAAGGAGATGTTGTAAAAGGCTATGTGGCTCAATTTCATTGAAATATTTGATGGATATCACAAGGAGATCACAAAATATTTTGCTAGATCATTTGATGGTATAGAAGTGGAGATTGGAGACATTAATTTTGTAGTAACAGAATCTTACATAACAGAGGCTACAGAACTACCAAGACTTGGTGAGAGATGGTTCAAAAACAAGAATTTCACAGTGAATCATGGAAGGTAATCCTCAGGAACCAAATTATGGATGTCATTGTGTTTAGAAAATGAATTCCTATTTCGACACCTACAAATAAATGGAGAAGCATGCTTATGATATTACAAAAATTTATTACCTATGAGGGAAGAATTGGATGCATATGTGTTTATCATATGCGTTTATTGATGAACTTTCTAGAAAATGGAAACATCAACCTCCCATTATTCCTTCTAAACAATCTAAGGAGGATGGATTCAAATGTATAGAAAAAATAGAATTCATAGACACAACTATGTACCATCATGGGTTGGTAAAAATACTGGTTGAGTTTCATCTAAAAAGAATAGGAGATACTTGGGAAAATTTCTTGATAAGAAAATATTTCCAAGAGGCAATAGAATCACCTGAAGAGGGTAATGTTAGAAGGAGTAAGAGGAAAAGGATCAGTATGACCATTCAAAGCAAACCTAAGTCCTCCACATAGAAAAATGATGAAGAACTAGTCTTTGGGACTAAGATCAGGGAGTAGATCAAGAAAAAAGGAAAGATAAAAAAGAAATCTGGTGGAATTACTGAGAACAAACCCGAATCTTCATTACAACAAGATGATGAACAACTAATCTCCAAAACTTGACAAAGATTAGGAAACAAATCAAGAGGAAGGAAAACATAGGAAAGGAGAAAAATTATACTAAGGAGGAGAACATAAACCCCCTACAACTTAAAAGGATCTCTACACTCCGAGGTATGTTAGAGAAGGTATCATTAAAGGGAACATAGTTCATAAATCTAAAAGAAGACCCTAGTAACATCTTCTATTAATGTTCCAGTTACATATAGTCCTCAAAACTCTCCTAAACAATATTTTGAAGGCAGCCCCAGTAAGGGATCCCCGCGCATATACCTAGTGTAGCAACAAATTTATGATTACATAGAATCACTGGAAAAGAAAAGTGCCTCAATGGATCCAGAATCGTCAGCCAATCTAGAACATGCTGTCAATCCACAAGAACCTCTGACTAAATCTCTCAAATAGGAAATCTATGAGTTAGAGATATTGAACAGGCATATAAAGAAAGAAAATGAAACCCTAAAGGAACAAAGAAAATTGGATAAATCCATTCATGATAATACAATATTGCACCTAGGGCTATGGTACAAGAAGAATAGGAAGCTGAAGAGGAAGAATAGAAACTTGAAAAAAACAATCATCAACCTTAAATATAGACTTCTCATGAAGAAATCCAGGATGGCAGTCACTTCAAAGAAGAGAAAAAGAAGAAAGTTAGATGTACTAGTAGAGGTATCTCAGTAGATGCAATAGGAAAGAAGAGTTCAAATTTTTGGCAAAATTTCTTGGGAACATGCAATGATTTTGCAGCGGGGGTATGTTGGACCTAAGAATTACTCTCTATTTGAAAATTTTTCTCACTTCTTTCTCTTGCCTTCCATAAAAGACAAATCCCCATCACTGATAAATGATATATTTTGTCTCAAAGAGGACATTAAATGATTGACATGTTATACTTTTATGTTTTCGCTATTTCAAATAAGTTTTTGCAAATTAGCTATGGAACACAACCTATTCTACAACTAACTGTGTTTTCCGTAGCTACTTCCATGGTTGAACATGTTATAGGTGTCAAATGAAGAAACCAGCCACATGGGCATCTTTGGAATCATCTTGACATGGATCCTATCCTAGTCACCCAACCTAGATCAACAAAAAAGCCAGCTCAAGACCACAGTCAAAGGTGGAGTCAAACATATGAAACCCGGAATCAATAGGACTCTTTGTCTACCATTTCATGGTTAATTAATAAATCCAATAGGTTTGTTGAAGCATTAACTTGGATCAGCCACCTGTGTCAATGGTTCTGTGCAACCACCTTGTTCGAATTCAAGTCACCTGTAGCTAATCAAATATTTATGCAGATTGGTTGTAATACATGTAGACCACCTATAGCTAATTTTCCTCAAAAGAAATATATGAATATTTTCTTTTAAATACTAGTTGAATAGAACCAGAAGGAGTTCGAAGCTTTTGGATGTATTAAGTTTAAACTTATCATCTCTGTAATTTTGAACTTTCATTCCTGTTTTATAATACAAAGTCGTGTGTTGACTGATGATAATTTGAAGGAGAATTTCGAATTAAGTTAGCAGCTCAACCTAGTTAGTTGCAGAGGGCCCTTGCAGTGAAGGAAGTTTTCTTTTCATTTCTTTTCTTATTTTTGTTTAGTTTTAATTTCCTCATTTGCTTTTACCAATGTTTATAGCTTAGGTTGATTTCTTGTAGTTTGATTCCTTTTAGTTTTAATTAGTAGCATAATGTTAGAATTCAATTATGTAGTCTTGTTTCTCCAATCCATTTCATAAAGGAAACGAGTTTGTTTCTAAAAAGAGTAGGTTTAGTGTCCTAAATTTCTTTGCATAAATTATCAACCGAGGCTCATAAGCTGATGAAGTATAGTGCACTGTATGTTCTAGTTAAAACAACGAAGTAATAAGGGTCAACTAGAACATACAGTGCACTATACTTCATCAGCTTATGAGCCTCGGTTGATAATTTATGCAAAGCAATTTAGGACACTAAATTGACTAAATAATCAATCTACTATAAACCAATGGAATCAAAGGCATTAAAAAACATAATCATCATAGATATGAACAAGAATACGAGAAAAGGACTAAACTCTTTATTAATGTAGAAGGAAGAGTTTCACCCAATACAGTTTGATCCTGTGCCACTCCTCTAGCTTCAGTCCAACCCTTGTCATATCAAAAGCACACCAATCCAACAGCATAACATTGCTTAACATGAACTCAATTCTCAAACCAACATAATTTCCTTGCAAACATCAGATTCTAGCCCCTTTATCACTATACTGAGTGCTCAATTTATAGGAAATGGAGGTGGTTTTGTCATAAATGAGGGTTTTGAATGGCCTTCCAAATTTGAAGTTAGTTTCCATGGAGCAAGGGATGACATGATAGTAGGTTAATGGATCCTTATCTTATCCAATTTCGAGCTCATAGGAGGAGATAAGAGATGGGATCCTTCTAGAATGATCTAGAATCAAGGAATATTCCCAGAACCCTATACAAATTTCACTCAATCTCACCCAACGCAGGTCAAAGATGGCCTAAGTGCACTATAGTGCAGGCCTCTATGGGCCTACCTACATTGCAGTGTAGTTATCCCTGACCAGGGCTACGTTGGTGTCCCAAGCAGGCATTTCATTAGGGTCTCAAGCTAGGAATCTTCCATGGATGAAAGCATTCAATTTGATAACCTGTCTAAGGCATGTAACAAATGAATTAAGTTTTGATGAGCCTAATTGTACTAATCTGAATGTCGGAAGTGATCTGCCTAAATAGACCTGTAACAGTTTCCCCCTAAAGCATGAAGTTGAAAATGATAATGTCAAGTGATATGCTTTACGATGTGACGGGGAGGACATGAAGCAGACAGTGACTTGCATCTATTACAATACATAACATCATGATATTTTGAATTTTTTCATGAATTGTTGAGGGAAGGAATACCCATACTCAACATATAAACCTTTCATTACATGTACATAGATAGTCTTCTACATAGATAGACGCATGATAGGATGACCATCTGTATAAAGACATTGTATATATGATTTAGTACTCCCTTGATATCATAGCCCAGATGGATGAAACTAGATCTAGGTTCTTCTATCTCATTGAATCGTTCGCTCAAGTACGAGTCTTACCATGTGAATATGTGATCTGAAGTCAAACATGAGAAGACATCGCCTGATTAATAGCCAATGATGTAGGCCATTAACAAACTTGAGAGAGATCATCGATAATGATAATAATTCTCAAGGCACTGCAGTACATTTTGTATCGTGTGAATTTTTTTTTGATGTCGAACACCATAGAAATTCTTTTAGCTGAAGGCTAGTGATGTCAACCTGTCGCTGGAAGCGAGAAACTTGCCATTGATGTACGCAAGCTGCAAGGTACTGGAAGGGTGTTTCTAAGTTAACTTCTTAGATAATGTACTGATGTCGACAAGAAGTGACTTGTCATAGAAGGGCCTTTATGTATCCCCCAACAAGGACATGAAATGAGTGTAATGATTTTGGAGACAGAATGTGACTGACGACACAAGGTTCAAGAATGGCATTCATGAAAATGAAGGTTTATGAGTATTGCAAAGGATGAAGTTTGCTAAGTGACTTCTCTTGAACATGTCGACAACACTGAATGAATTGGTAGCATTGACCCAAAACCAAAGTGATGAATGGTGTGATAGACCATAGGTATGATAACTATCAAGTAGATAACCCAACCCAAACAGTCACAGAGATGAAGTGAAAGTGTCATGTTCAAGAGAAACTTGGTACCATAAAGTGATTTATCCCTTTTCCCACTTTCCCCAGTCATTGCTGACCAGTACCTCTTTATTTTTTAACAAGCTTGAGGAGGATAACATATGCTTGTATTATAATTCCACCCTTCTGGTGAATCCATTTCTAGTCAAGGTGAAACTCAGTCTTGTTATGATGGTCAATTTTGTCACTATTTGATGTTTTAATGAGTTTAATGACAATGAGAAATCAATCCTTTTCATGTTTAGCGAGTTTGAAAAGGGACAAAAAGAAAAATCCACAAGTTCTTTTACATAAATTTGTCTCTTAAGTCTGAAAAAAAAAAAAAAAAAAAAAAACTTAAAATAATACAAGAGAGAACCTATTGACCATGTTCAATCAACGTATTCCTTTTTCATAAATAGTCTACCTTATTCTGGAAAAGGGTTAAACTCGTACTGAGTAGATGTCATTTCCAATTTGTTAATGAGTTTAGAAGGACAAGCACTCAACAATATTTTCATATTTCAAGAGTTTGAGAAGAGCTTAAAGAGGACTCCACTTAGAGGAACAAGTGGTGTCTAGGATAGCAACTAGTTTCGGTGATGTTGGAACTTCTCAAAACATGTTGATTTATGTGAAGAGGCTAGCTAATAATACCACTCATTGCCAATGTTCCTCAGAAAGAGTAAAACAACCAAGTGAAAGCATATGATCAGCCAAGTAGATAGTGACGATGGAAGGAGAAAAACCGAGGCTCATATGACGGAAGAGGCTAATAGAATGGAAATCACGAGGGTTAAAATGGATATGGGTTCATTTTTACACAAGATTGAACCATAGGGAACTCTTCTTGAGATTGGTTTACATGCCCCTAGCATGATGACTCGATTCTAGGTGCATGCCCCCCAAGCTTCATTACATTCACCTAAGTAGACTACTTATGGCTATCAGGTGGATAGGGGGAGGGTTAATTTATGAGATCAAGCGAAAGACTCGATTGGGATTTTATGATTTTTAATCAAAGACTCGAATTGGAACTTTGCTCCAGGGAACCTTGTTTCATTTTTTAATGAGCTTGACACAAAACAAGGAACTCTGCTCAGATTCCTTATTTCATTTTTTAACGAGCTTGACACAAGACAAGGAACTATGCTCTAGGACCTATTTCATTTTTTAATGAGGTTAACATAGTAAAATAATTATCCTCATATTCCTTGTTTCATTTTTTTATGAGCTAGACACAAGACAAGGAACTATCCTCATGATTCCTTGATCACAACCCATAAGAGGTCATGACTTCCAAGAGGTTCTCATCAAATGGAAGAACAATGCTCTGGAAGGGATATGTAGCAAAAAATCCATTATAGAGATCTGGTTCCAATGTCCCCAGTACACAGTGCACAACATCACCATATTCTTCGTCAGATGATATAGGCATTGAACGGGTTGCCACATAATTGACCCTTGGCAGGGAAAATAATATTGGGATAAAATTATCATTTATGGAAGATGGTTGACTGGAAGCCATATCTGGATCGGGAAATGAAGGCTGGTCAACGATGACAATTCGGCCTTCATGCGGGAAACACATCACTCAAAAGAGTGTTGAAACAATATCTCCCATGTCACAAACATAGTCCCACCAAGAAGTAAATTATAATCTAAAGGGGTTGGGACTACCATCACATTGAGATAAACAATTTTTCCTCCCAAAGTAATAGGCAACTGAGGAAGGATCCCTAATGGCTGACTGGTTCCTCAGTTAAAAGCCAACAGATTCTAGGTAATAGGCACAAGTGGCGGTGAACCGAGTGCCTACCAAGCAATGGAGGAAAGGATACTCACAGATGCACCTTCATCTATAATAGTGCCAGATACAATCAAATTATAAACATGTATTATGATATGGAAAGGCACATCAGAATGAAGATAACATTCTACCAGTTGATTCCAATCAAATAAAATGACCATACTACTTGGAGAGGGTACCATAAGAATGAGAGAATTACCCCCTTGAGTTATGAGAATGAAAGGATTTTCCTCCTGTCTTGATGGAACAGGAGTGTTCCCTCCAAGCTCATTGGAATCTTAAGAAATAAAAGTAACCTGAGAGGTATCATACTCACTCTCTATAGGAAAGGTAGGATTAACTAAAGGTGAAATTGGGTCAACTATTTCCTCGACTTGTGATTGGTTAAGTATAGACTCATGGGATTCACATTCAGAGAGAGTGGGTTTGACCGATGGTTGATTCAATACAGTCACTTCATCAAGTAGTAAAGGATTAAGGGAGAGCCTCCTATAACCAAATGGAAGTTGCTATAGAGAAGCAAGATAATTATCCAACACTTTTTGGGCTTCATCCAGATAGGGACAAATGTGAATGTGATGATTCCCTTCACATAACCTACAACAAAACTTAACTTTACCCTTATTTCCATGAACTTTACTACCACTAGTTGTTGGTGCATCACCAACATGATCTCCAGAAGTTGATGACACAAGATGATGTGAACGAGAAGACCATTCTTCTAAGATCTGAGGAATACTAGAAAAATTTCAAAGAAGATGGTATCCAGTACAGATTTTGCAAGGATATCGAAGTTTTGGAGGCTTATCGGAATGTTTCTCATTAGAAGTTACATTCGAAGAAATGGTTGCTAGGTTACCCCCTTGCTGAATTTTCTTCTTCTTCTTCTTCCCTTTCTTCTTCTTCTTATCCACCTAGTTACTAGTGTCAATAATTTCACCAGGCAAAGAGGAAGAAGGGGAGGAAGAAAGAACCAATGAAGAAGGTAAAGGGTCAACTTTTGGATTAATTGGAGGTTGATTTTGTCGAGGTGGAGTAGTACTTGATTGCGGAGAAATCATGACATTTTGAACCAAGGAAGTGGAAAACAACCATACTGGAAAGCCAGTGGTGAATCTCGGAAGGGATAATGTAGCCATATATGGAGCACCAATATTTTTGAAAGGAGGAAGAGGACTAGGATTCCCATTGGAAGGAATTCCTTGATCGATGGAGTTTAGATTTATTTCCATATGTCTCAAACTAAGATCAACTAAGGATTGATGTGGAGGATGTTATCCACGGTCAATTAATTTTATTTTAATCATAATGACATAACAAAACAAAAGAGAGATAATCTAGGAAAAAGGATTACCAAGTAATTATGAACTACAATATACTGCCTTAGTAAACCAAGGACTTAACATACATGCAGGAAATCTCCCCAAATGTTGTGTTCTGTGTATCAAAGTGTACAAGGTAGTCGATTCAGTTACCTATGGATGGATAGAAACCTAATGTATTCCTCCCGTATATACCCAAAAGTACGTGGAGTCCCAATCCGTGTTAGCACTGTCTAATGTGAAATCACACACTGAGAGCATTCCTTTATACTTTTCGTACTATAACACCACCCTATATACCCGAAGGTACGTGGATGAGCTACGATATACTTACGTACGTGGAATGCGGTATCAAACTCAAAATGTATCGTAGACAATTAGGGACAACTGCTATGTTTAACAACGCTGGAACACGTCTCTAGCCTAGACCTCTAAATGTTATGCATTAAGTTACAATGCTCCATTAGGTTAATTGAGATAACTTTTAATATGATCTTCTTAAGAATTTTCCTTTCAAGGTTCACCATGTGATGTATGTTTGAAATCCCTAGGATGAAACTAACATGAGAAACATTCTTTCATTCAATTAACAATGAAAATCGTAGCTAGTAAGGGATAGAGGAATTATATCTTTGAAAAAGAGCATAAAGCACATCTAATGCAATTTCCCTAACTATTCCTATCAAGCATTCAAAAACTACAATATGCACAATGCAAGCTTTTCTTTTCAGCCCCTTTAGTGTTTAGATGAACAAAAAGGAACTAGATGCACAAACAATCAATGAATGCTTTTCACAAGAAACAAAGACTTTTTGACAGTTCCTTTTCAAAGAATGAAGACTTTACGACACTTCCTTTTCAGAAAAGATTAATTGACTATAAGCTAACTTTGACAATGAAATGATAATGATAAAGAAATCATTTAAGAAACACTAAACAGTCAAGGCCAAAGTAGGCCTAGGAGGAGAAACACAACTTGAATTCATAACCATAAGAAACATTGATCTTTCAGCAAACAAAATCATAAGTAACTTTGGAAAAATCAAACTGAAGGTGGGTTTTTTAGCCTAAGAGGGATTAACGCAGGCTAGAGTGGGAGACAGTGTGCTGCATTGCACTGTGTCTAAGCTAGGGCTACTCTACAATGCATTGTGTCAAGACCAACACTACATTGGTGCCAGAGAGTCAAATCAAGAGACATTCAAGCACAATTTTTGACCAAAAACACTTCAAAAAGACTAAAATAAGATCAATGAAGTCAAGCAAAGTCTACTAGGGTGTAATATGATGAGGGTAAGCCACCAAGAATGGTAGTCATTCCCCAGTACGATCACCGATTTGTTATATGGAATTTGCATCTATGAATAAACACGTTTTCCCTAGGTGGGTAGCTACACCTAGAACAACAAAAAGAGTGTATTTTAACCTTTTCCTATAGTAGATAGATCAGATGAGGGAACTTACTTGTAGTCTTTCACTTCCTTGATGCCCTTTGAATTTCTCTGGTCCCTCCCACTTGAACTAAATCCGCTCAATTGGTACATGTATCAACAGAAACATAAACAAAAAACGATCAAAGCATACATGATTTATCTACTATAAACCAATGGAATCGAAGGAATTGAAACATATAATCATCACAGATATGAACAAGAATATGAGAAAAGGAATAAACTCTTTATTAATGTGGAACGAAGAGTTTCACCCAATAAAATTTGATCCTATGCCACTCCTCCAGCTTCATTCCAACCCTCGCCACATCAAAATCACACCAATCCAACAACATAACATTGCTTAACATGAACGCAATTCTCAAACCAACAGAATTTCCTTAAGAACTTCATATTCTAGCCCCTTGATCACTATGATGAGTGCTCAATTTATAGGAAATGGAGGTGGTTTTGTCATAAATGAGGGTATTGAATGGCCTTCCAAACTTGGAGTTAGTTTCCATGGAGTAAGGGTTGAGAGGCTAGGAGGTTAATGGATCCTTAGCCTATCCAATTTTGAGCTCATAGGAGGATATAAGAGATGGGTTCCTTTTATAATGATCTAGAATCAAGGAATATTCGAAGAACCCTATGCAAATTTTGTCACTTTCGCCCAGCGCAGGTCAAAGAGGGCCTAAGTGCACTGCTATGCATGCTTGAATGGGCCTACCTTCATTGCAGTGTAGTTACCCCTGACGAAGGCTGCATTGGTGTCCCAAGGAGGCAATTTAGCAAGGTTTCAAGCTACGAAACTTCCACGGATGAAAGCATTCAATTTGATGACTTGTCTAGGGCATGTAACAACTAAATTAGGGTTTGATGAGACCTAATTGTACTAATCTACATGTAGGGAGTGATGTGCCCAAATAGACTTGTAGCAGTTATGTGTTGGTACGATCGGGTTTATTAGGAAGCATGGGTAATTTTCCTTACCTTTCATCACAAATCTCCTTCGTGGTAGCTAGAAAAAATACTTTCTTTAAATTTTAGTGTGCTCAATTTATGGATCTCAGAGTTAGATTGTTGGTTATAGTATGCCTATTCTTTGCATCTTTTTGGCAGAAAACCCCTATAAATTATTGTACCAATGTATCTTGGTTGATTTTGGTACAAGAAAAATAATATAATGGTGAGGTTTATTAACATGTATACCTTTTTTCCATTTACCTTATTCATCTTTGTTCGATACATATTTCTCTTCTCATTTTCATTTTACTTGCCTCCTACCATGCTTTAATGTAGGTATGTGAAAGGCTCAATTGATTTCTTCTCTCTACACCTACAGAGATCTTCAATATATAACTTAGTTTTTCAACTCAACAAGTTGGTCTTCATGGCATCCTTCACAGGCTGGTTGTCACCTCCCACACAAAATGAAACATAAACTTCAATTTCTCTTTTGTTTTGTTATTTTGTACTTATTCAAGAGCTAGAACCCTTTGGTCACTTGCTTCTTGGAACAGGGAATGTAAAATTAAAGGTTTAATTATATAATGGTTTCCTTTGTTTTGTTTTGTAGAGCAGCTTCGGCTAGCTCTGGACTGATAATTGTAATTGATTTTCTTCTACATTAGTGTAATTCTAAAAGGGGTTCAACCCCTCATATTTTCTATAAAATTAAACACACACACACTCGAACACACATATATATTAAATCAATTACTATTATAAATGTTCCTGTGTATATAATTTTCATGATAACTTCCATCTAATTCATATTCCACATGGAATTTTGGTATATGGTTATATTGCAAACGAAATGGATATATCTTTCATTTCACTATATAGTAATTTTTTTGTATGAGCATAAATTGCTCTGACTCGTTACTGTGTTTTCTTTTAGTTATAGTTTAAAAGTGTCTATATGTTGCTAAGGCTCACTGGGTACATAAATGTTGTTTATGTGTAATTGAGTTTCGAAATTGACTAGAAATTTCCTTGGATTACTAGGGCTAACAATACTCTTTCCTTGAGATAGACATTCCTTGTTTCTAGGAAATTTCAATGCATTAGGGAAGGAGTAGTGTAGTTCATGCAACCACTTGAATTCATAAGAAACTTATTACTTATATTCTTGGAAATTTTGAACATTAGTCTCAATTAAGACCCCTTTGTTTTTCTTCCTAGGAAAATGTGTTCCAACCCTAGTAGCACATTCGATTCTTGGTAATTTATATAATGACTTTGTTATCAATCCTTGTCATGTTGTACAAAGCATCGATACTGTGGGAAGAGCATGGTAATATTTTTTCTTGTTTATTTATATAAATGGTTTTTTCTTTCCTATCTATACCCCCATCCAACCTTATTGTTAAAAGAATCTCTAACATTCTTATTAGGATGATTCCATTGAGTGTTGGGCCATAACCAATTATACTAGTCTCTAGCTTGTATAAGCAGTATAGTTTCATAAGGCGACTATCTCATTAATAATTATATAATAACCCTCCTTTGTGCACTCCTTGGTGACATAGATAGGTTCCTCTCTACGAGGAGAAAATTAACCTTGACATCTTCATACTCTAATCCTGTTTGAAGAATAGATAGGGTTAATAAATTTATAATAATAATACTTATCTGGCCTCGCCAAGGAACTAGAATCACTATTTCCCTTCTTATCACTACCATATCCAAAGAGGGTTACTAGTTACGTATTTAGGTGTGACAAATAGTGGTTCAAATTTGTTCAAATTCTTCATCGAAATCCCTATCAATTGTAGATATATTGATCTTACAATCGAAATAATTTATCACATAAACACTATCTATTGTGTATTTGTTGATACTAAAATTAGTGTAAATAATGAGAGAAAACAATGTTATAATATATATATTAACATTAGAATCGATGGAAATTATCAAACTTTATTTTCCCATTCTACTACTGCTAGTTCACGCATTTGATTGATTCAGCATGCTAGATATGCACAAAATCTATATATAAAACAATAATCAACATTTCTAACCGCATACCAACTAGAAACACGCCTGGGAAATACGCCTTCCTCATGACCATGAATTGAGTCCTCCAACTCCCCTCCCGAGTTGCACTATTTTGCCTCTGCAATTTCGGAAAATATCCCCCTCCTCCCTTCCAGATAATGTATCTCTCTAGATTCTCTTCCCTAACATATTTCTCTTAGCAATGTACCACTTTCCTTAGGTCTTCCACCCCACTTGTCTAATATTCCCCCCTTTTCTTACTCGAAAAAGATGTTTTTTTTCTTTCTTTAAAGCCCGCCTTTCTCTCCCACGATGCTTTATTCCACCCATACTTACCATCTTTCTCTAGCTAAGAAATTTAATAGATATTTCCCTCCCATCTCATCAAATCGTATCCATTGCCTCCTAGGGATTTTTAGGAGTCCTTTTTAGGGAATATATATTTTGGTCTCATCTATAAATGATGATTTCCAAATTTAGGCAAGAATCTCTTTACTCGAGTGTTTCTTTCCCACGTAGTCTTCAATTTCCCATTTATAATAAAAATTTATTTATTACATCATAACAACTTTGCTATTTACATTCACCTCAAATAGACATGGATTTCCTTCCATCAAATCTAAAAACAATTAAGTCTAATTACAGTAATTCATTAACATAAAAATAGAGGGGTATTACATTAGGTAGGTGGAATACCCTTACACCTCTCTCCTCATACCTTATAATGATTGTTGATAACATTTTGGGGATCCTCTAGAGTAGAGGATATAAATATTTGAACATCTAACTAACATAATTATGCAATTACTCCTTGGTCTTCCCTTTTTAGCAATTTTGTCATGCTACTAGAACTTATCACCTTGACTGAATTTCCCTTGGATACCTTTAAGCTCAATTTTCTTTCCTTTTGAGAAAAATATTATGAGATCTCAAAAATGGAGGTCCATTATTCCCAATTATTGTAACCATTGGATCCCTAATACAACATCAACACCACCCATTTGGATTTCAATCATGGGAATAACTAGAAAATATTCCCTCATATTCACCTTAATATTATGGAACTTCCTTAAATAATTTATGGTACCTCCATTTGTAATCATTAACTAAAATTATGGTGTTACATATAGAAAGAAATTAAGAAGTTTTGTTGATTTGTAATTGATGAAGTTCTAGCAACTACCTGAATCAATCAGTAATGTTACCTTTTGCTTTTTTATATGTACTTGTATCTCAGGAGTTTGTGGAGTATTCAAGCCAACCAATGCATGACAAAATATTGTTGGAGTAGTCTTTTCTATCTCTAAATGTTGTGAATTTTCCACTTTTGTCCTTCTTCATCTTCACAGTGCATGTAGAATAATTTTGTCTCATTATATTAAAACCCATTACAATACCTGTTGTCATAGTTGAAACATAATTTCATTGTTCTTCTTTCATACAATTGCTAAATAGTTAACCTTGTTGGTTTAGGAGATGGACCATGATTTTACCTATAGTTATTAGTGACCAATTTTCTAGTGGCCACATTTTCTACTTCAACTTCCCTTGCTAGACTAAAAGATTGTTCTAGATATTTAGGTTCAAAGAAGCACACTTCATGTTGGATGTTTTCCTTTAAAGTTCCCACAAATAGGTCTAACAAATTATCCTCTAAAATATTTTTTACTCTAAGACTCAAATTTTGGAATTGTTGAATATGCTCTATAACTAGACCTTTTTGTCACAAATTTACCACTTGAATGAAGAATGCATTTATCTTAACATCCCCATAATGTGTTATCAATTCCTCTATAAAAATGGACCAAGATATAACACAATCATTTTTCCTTTCACAAATCCATTGATATTATAAGTGTTAGTCTTGTTAAAAAAGTGGAAGAAATATTTACCTTTTGTAATGATGTCTCTCAGTGTAAATTAACACATTGGTCTATCTAAAATATCAGTGTTATGGTATTATTAGCATCAAAATTCCTTATATTGATACTCAGAATGTAGTTTTTCCTTGGCGTTGACTTAAAACCCTAATTATGAGCATCTTAGATTGGGAATTCATGTTCATGGTTCTCTGGTTCAATATTGTGCTCTTCGTCTATAATAACATCCTCCAAATATGAGATCAATTCTTAACACCATTCTTCTTTGTATGTTCATGATATCCTTGGATCTCCACATCCCTTTTTGGGAGATCCAAATGTTATTAACACTATGCTTTACAAATGATAAGAAACCAATATTTATAGTTCTATTCAAAGGGGAAAGCTCCTTTTACAATAAATAAAATGTACAAGAAAAAATTGATGATCCTAAGACTGCATCTACTTAGTATATATATAAGAGATAAAGGGTATAGGACATGAATGAAGATATTGAAGTAATTGAAAGGAATTAGACATGGGGTTTTGTTGTTCTTCTAGCAAATAAAATTAGTATTGGTGTTAAATGAGTTGATAAGGAAACAATTAATGAGATAGGGAAAGTAAAGAAATATAAAGCAATGTTATTTTTCAAAGAAGTATGGTCAGAAGTATAGGTGAAACCTTTGCTCCAATAGTAAGGTTGGATATTATTCGAGTTGTGTTAGCTATCGCATCCCAGAACAAATGGACAATTTTCCAAATAGATGTGAAGTCAACCTTCTCGAATGACAAACTATAAGAGGAGGTGTATGTTGATCAAACAATGGGATTTGAAGTAAAATGCTAAGAGTGAAAAGTACACAAGTTGAAGAAATACTTATATGCCTTGAATCAAGCTCCAAGAGCTTGGTATAGTCAAAATGACTCATATTTTCTCAAGAATGAGTTAAAAGTTGTGGTAATGAGCTCACTCTCTATACCAAATCAAATGAAGGTAAAATCCTGATAGTTTATATTTATGTCGATGACATGATATATATTGGAAATTGAGATTAGAATATTTCAAAGCTATTATGGTGAGAGACCTTGGTTTGAGGATGTACTTTCTGGGAATTGAGGTTAAGCAATCCACTCAAGGAATTAAGTATGCTATAGATATCTAAAAGAGGTTCAGGATGGACAAATAAAACCATCATAGACACACATTGTATTGGGTAACCTAGATGATGGACTATAAATGGATTCAACATTGTATAAGAGGCTTGCAAGAAACATTATATACCTTACTATAACTATAGTTAGTCATCTTTTTGCAGTTAGTTTCATTTCCAGATTTAAGGTGTCCCTTATGGAATTTCATTGGAAAGTTCGAAAAAGAATTTTGTGGAATATTCTAGGTACAAGTGATTATGGATTGTGGTACCCAAGTTCTAAAGACCAGACACTTATAGGATAGATACACAATGATTTCACTCCTAGTATCGATGATATGAAAAGCACTTTAGGATTTGCTTTCCAATTCAGCACAAATTTAATTTTCTATGATTCTAAGGAACAACCCATTTTCTCAACATCTTCAACAAAATCAAAATATTAGAAGTTACTATAGTTGGATTGTGGTACACAATATTTGAAGACAATGCACTTATAGAATACGCAACTATTGATTTTGCTGCTAGTATTGATGATAGGAAAAACCATTCAACATTTGGTTTTCATTTGGGCACAAATTTTATTTCATGGATTTCTAATAAACAACCCATTGTCTCAATATCTTCGAGAGAAGTAGTATATGTAGCAGCGACCACAACATCATGCCATGCAATATCATTAAGAAGACTTTTGAATGATATTGCACAATCACATTGAGACTCACTATTACTCATCTTCAATAACTATCTTCCCCAAACCATTGGGAAAGAATCAATTTTTAGTTTTAGAAAACAAAAATAATTATTTAATAAGAGATTATATATATATAACCCGAAACCTCTGGGACCAAAGTTTTCCCTATCAATGTTATCACCAAAATGAAGTTGCCTCACGCGGGCTTCAGTATTGCAGATGTTGAAATGTATAACATTTGAAAATAAGGAATATTATTAAAATGTCATTTCTTTTATTAAATTAGTTAGTCAAGTAGTTAGTTGTCAACAAAAAAAACATTTCTAAAAATTATTAATCTACAAATTTTTAAAAAAACCTCTTGCTACTGCAGATATTTCTATAAGTAATTAATCTTAAATAATTCTACAAAATTCTTTGTTTATTACCAAATCTATTTTATAGTCAAAATCACATTCAATATCCCCATGAATTTCCAATTTGTTTCATTTGTAAACATAATTAACCACCTATAAATAAAAGTTTTTAGCCCATGACTTGAACTAAACCATTATTTGTACCTCACCTTTTAACTTTTAAGTTACAACTTATTGTAAATGAAAACTTATGTATGCGTGTTTTAAGCAAAAATGGGTTTTTTAAAGAAAACGATTAAATTAAAACCAAGATACAAATTGATATCATTTAACATTTTTTCACTATTTTTTTTTTTTATTTTTGTCTAATTTTATATATTAAATTACTTACAAAATGGAGTATGAACAATTATGTTGTTTTTTTTATAAAATAAAGGAGTTGTTTATTTTGGTTTGTTGTGTAATAATAGTTTTTGAATTATGGTTTTGATGGTGAAAATAGATTTAGCAATATTTTAATTATGTTTTTATGGTATAAATAGATTTAGCAATTTCAAAAGCTTATAAAAAACCCAAAATATTAATGTTTAAAAGCTAGAACTTGAATTTAGATCAAATTTTATTTTATCAAAATATGACTTGCATTTCCATGATTTTCAAAGCAAAAAACAATCCGATTAAACTACTGCTAAAATAAATATATTCGATTTCTTCTTTTGAATGCAACAACTTCGAGGCCGTACAGTAAACTACTCTGGTTTCGAAAATTGAAAATGACCACACATCTTCCTGCCTCTGACAGCAGCAGCTGAACGGCATGGGAGAACGTGATAGCCACAGTACTGTTACAATTCTGTACTTCAGAATTTGGTTTCGTCGGGTGTGAGATTGTGGAAGTTTTATGAGGGTGTCGGATAAATACTACTTACTACTTATAGAGCTTCGTTTTTTTGATCCCTTCGAAATTCGTAATTAGATTCACATGAGTATTCTGTCATTTGAATCGATTCAGAATTTGATTTTATACTATAATCAGAGTTTTGTTCTCAGATTTCTATATAGTTGTCCTCCGGAAGGAGGGTTAAATTCTTTTAACATAAGTGTGTACGTGATTATATTTTCAGTTTTCCCATTTCCTAACATGCTTTCTTCGATTCTTCAAAAATGAAAGTTGTTCACATTTAACAAATTGAAATATTAACAAGAAAACAAAATACAACAAAAGAAATTGAAATATTGACAAGAGGTACTGTCCTGTGTCTGAATCATGGTGTTGTCTCATTCATTGATAGTGATTTAAATTCTGCAGTGGCAGAAGTTTGGTCCGGTTAACGGATGGCGGAGAGCTCGCACGCAGTGAATTATTAGACCCCACTCCAACATGTACGCCACTGCTGCACACAGCCCCATATATTTATTCCCTGCGCTTGCATACCGTGGTCAGTTTTCACGTGGGCTGAAACACCGGCTAGATATCTGGGTATTTGTATTGTTCATTTCCATTGGATTTCAACGAATGGCCGCAGCTCTATTTGTTTCGGCTACACCAGCCTATACTCACCGCACAATTTCTTCATATCAAAATAGATTAGGGTTTTCCAAGAGCCTGCAGATAACCAGTTTAAGAGATTACCATACTGTTTGCAGGTCACATGCTGCTAGATTTCCTTACCATGATGAGGATTTGCTTTGCAATGGGAGGGCTAGTGTCTACAAGGAATTTGCAGGGTATTTGAACAGAGTGTGGATGCAGAGATCCATGGCGAACAAATACTATGAGAAGGCCATGGAACTCGAGCCCTGCAATCACCATATTGTGAGAGAATATGCAGAGTTTGTTTCTGAGGAGCTTCGGGATGTGGAAAAGGCGGAGGAGATTTACGAGCAGGCGTTGCAGGAATGCCCTGTAGATGTAGATTTGGTTGGAGGCTTTGCCTGCTTTCTATGGGAGACGGAGAAGTGAAACTATTGAATACCTGAGCAGAATTTTTTTTGTAGGGCCATGCAGTTTTAAATTTTATTCAACTGTGGCTCCAATCTCATAGTCTTTTTAAGTTAATCCAACTGTGAAGGAGATATTCCTCCTGAAGAAACGATTGATAAGGTCCAGAATGCGAATGTATTCACGCATACATTTAAAGCTTGTCGTTTATATTGCAGTGCTTAATTGTGAGATGTTTTGCTTTTTTTAACTGAAATTTGGTAGAATTTTTTTTTTGTAATTTAAATTTTTAATAACGTAATTTGTAAAAATAGTTTTTTCTTAATTGTTTTTGAAAAGTTAGATTCATTTATAGATTTAAAAATACATTTCAGATAATTTAATTTATAATTTTACTGAAAATTTTATCACAAAATTCAAAAGAAAAAGATAAAACAGTTCCATTGATATTTATCTTCGCCCTATTAGGTAAGGGGTAGGGGTATATTCTTTTTTTCTAGAAAGATATCATGATCAGGTACAAACATATATTTTTTTCCTAAAAAGATATCATGATGAGGTACAAGGGTATATTCTTCTTTCTAGAAAAATATCATCTCCATGAAACTATAGATTAGTTAATTTGTTTTATTTCTTTTTATTCTCTAACTTTATTTTATTAGTCTTGCTACAAGCACGGCCAAGACTATAGTAATCTAAATATTGGTACTAACATTAGTCCTTGTTGCAAGTGATCTAAATTTTTAAGGGCTCAAATTTTATAGAGCAATAAGATTTGTAAATTAATTTTTGAAAACCAATAACATTATTCTTCATCTTCTTTACCTTCTTCCTTAAACTGGGAGGCCAAAAGAATAGATAATACGTTATATATTTGATTCATGTTTGAGGGCTGCAAACTAATACTAACCCCGATATTAAATGTTATGTTTGAGGGCTGCACACTAACACTAACCTAGATATTAAATGTTATGTGATTAATTCAGGCAAATATGCATATATACAAACGAACAGTGACTTTCATAAGACCAGTCAGCGCCCACCATCGCTACCGCCGCTAAAGAAAGCACCCGCTCATGCGGAGCATTGGTTCGAATAAGCCTTTGTCACTGGAGAATCTTTTTGACAGCTTAGTTTGGTACTTTCCTGGTCCTCTGAGTCCCACTCAAAACGGGGCTTGCTGCGCTGCAGCTCTCTGGGTCTTCTTTAAATTCCTTGGGAACATGGCGTCACGTTTTCAAGTGTATTGATGATTAATATTGATCCTCGTTATTTATTAGAGGTTAACAATTAGCCCAGTGAGTAGGCAATAAAGATACAATTTGACCGAGTTAATGGTTAAGAGTATATAGTTTTTTTTTTTTTTTTTTTTTT
>APFE031479705.1:184534-195005 GCA_000404065.3 Pinus taeda
AAAAAAATTATAGTTAAAATATTAGGTGTAATTTGTTTCTAATCAACCTAGCTAACATGATAAAGTAACCTAGATTCATATTGTGAATCTATCATATATCCCAAAAAAACAAAATTTGAATTTGTTTTGCAAATTTGAAAATTTAATATCTCAAGGTACATAGTTATTACAACATTTATTTCTTTACATAAAGGAAATATAACATTCCTTATATACCCAACCTGAAAGTGCTACGTAATACAGTAATAATAGGTGTAAATTCACCTTTAGTCCAAATCTATCTTATACAAAGAGGATTTCAAATTTGAAAGGAAAAATATAGACAATTTTTTTTTAAATTAAAATAAATGTGTAAGATATATAGAGCAATACAATTAATATATCCTTTCTTATTATTATAATTTATAAAGATACCATCAATATACATTCTTTCTTATTATGATAATTTATAGTTATATGTAGTAATATAATCCTAAATATTAAAAATACAGACGTACGATAGATCAAATAGATTCATGAATATCAGGAGATGAACTCCCAAACAGCCTGGTATATATCCATGAATTTTAATGTCACTTGGGAAGAGTGGCTGAAATACATATTCTTCTAATCGAATGAAGCAATTCTCAACCGAATGCAAATTTGCAGTGTTCATGGTAGCAATAAAAAAACTTAAATAAAACTATAGGCACAGAAGGAAAAAGAGGAATTTAGATTGTCTAATCAAATAAAATGGGTGTATATATCTATATATGTCACAAATGAATATATAAACGCCACTGGTTTGAATTCATCACGGTTAAAGTATGGAAGAGTTTGTCATTCTCCAACTTAAATAAAAAAACTATAGGCACAAAAGGACAATGAGGAAGCTAGATGATGCCTATTCAAATAAAAAGTGTATCTATCTATATGTCACAAATGAACATATAAAAGTTAATGGTTTAAATTAACCACTTTTAACGTTTGGAAGAGTGTGTCATCCTGCAACATAGAACCAGTTAAATTGTTGGAATGTGATTAGGGTGGGTTTTATTTAAATAAATTTCTAATTATTAAAATTAATAAGTTGAATATGGTTGTAGTTAAAATTAAAATTATATTATATTTTATTGAAAGTTTGGATAGGTAAAGTTATTATAAGTATTTAATTAATAATTTTAATATTTAAAACATGCTTGTATTAGTAATTTCAGGTAAATTAAATCTCTATGAACATATATTTCACATTTTTATAAAAAATAATTTGAATTGGTACATTTAATAAAAGTGGTGTGGGTTGAGTGGTTTATGTAGAAATAATATCTCATTATTATTTGATGTTGAATTGGGTTATTATTTTTTAACAATTGAAATGTTAGGAGGAAAAGTGTTTCTGTATTATTAACTACTCGCTACACTGATAAAGAAATATTAGATTTTCAAGGATCTTCTTAGATTTGTTTATTCTTTTTGGATGAAAACAAAATAAACTAAATAAAGTTTTCACTTCCTTTTACTCTTACAAAAACCTGAATTGTTACAAGTATATTCTCAAAATCTGTAATCGAGATAAGTTCAATAAAATAACATCCCATTCAAGTATATTCCAAAAATATGTAATAGAGATAAGTTTAATACAAGAACATTGCATGTTGGTCTTTCGCTATTGAGAGGTCATGGTTCAATTCTCTTGACATTCTCAGGGTTAGGTTCTATGGTTAAGCTACTAGGAAGTGATCCCTTCAATGAACCACACAAAAAAATAACAATGTATACTAACAATATTTGTTGTGTTAAGTCAAGATTTTCACACAATAGGATAGATGGTCACACTAAACTAGTGAAGCCACTTGCACAATAAAAGTATTGGTACCAAGGCATACCGATAAAAGGAATGTCTCTGAAAGCCAAAGGAGATGTCATGCACTCTAGACTTATCGTTTCTATGATCTATCCAACATTTTGATACACCTTTGCTGGGGCTAGGATGGCCATAACATATATGCCACGGAGTGGGGTAAGAAACACAAATTTTCGAATAAAAAGTGATATTGACAGTCCCAGTGACGTTTAAATGAAGAATTGAGATGAGCATGTGCAGAGGAAAGGAGAGAGGCAAGTATGCTTTGCTTCATACGAGTTATACTCATGGATGTACAAAATGTGTAACATAATCTACAATAGGGATTGGATGCATGGAGTCTGCGATCGATATAAAATTACTCAATTTATAATCTTGATGAATATTGAACCAAGGGTTTCCTGATTTCAATCCTTTAGTGTCTCCAATATAGAAGCCTATGGGTTATGGGCACATTATTTCTTTGATTTCTGCAGCAATAAGATCACTCTTTCATTAAATCCACAAACCTTGGGTTGTCAACATGATCAGAACAACATCAGACCTTCATTCATCTTGGTGCTCTACCTCTTTATCACATTCACATTCTCACCATCGATAATTTTAAGGAAATTTTCCCAAATTCCTTCCGTTGTGGCCTGGAAAATATTCATACTCCACTGTGACATTAAGTTCGAGGGTCTACGCCTTGGTTAGGGCTGGATATTTTCCATTTCCCTGCGACTGACCCATTTATTTAGGGTTAGACTAGCTGAATAGGTCCTCGTAACCACCGCTCCCACATTTATCCAATTTCGCAAGCTTACCAGGGTAAACAAGAGATGAGTGTCACTATGACATGACCCGATGTCCAAGTTCTAGTTAAGGAAGTTGGTCCTACGAAATGAACACATACCAACATCTTACAAGGACTAGAGACCACTCGAGAGCTGAACAAACACACCAGGCAATCAATCCATGAGCCGGAACCATTTTTCTTTGACATAGTGCCTCGATAACATGCATAACAAGGCAAGTGTGTGGTTATAGGCCTCCAACCACAGGCACAAGCCCCCTCTATGTGGTTATGGCCTAAATTATTTAGCGCTGAGAATTCAATCTTGGGATCTGTGCCACCTTTTCAAGCCAACCTCTAAACCACTACCCAGAATTGCCTATAATTTTCAAGAATGTAATCAAAGGTAAAGAAAATGACACTCAATCAAAAATCAAGAAAGAACTTGATCCAAAGATTCTTAATCCATAACATACATTTCTTCAAACATATGAAAACATGTAAGCTACAATTCATGAATGCATATATGATCATAAAATGATAATCGTGATATGAGAATCATAGAGAAGGCTCTAAACCTTCTCTAGCTAGATGCAACAACACTTGTTAGTCCATATATACATCATTCATTCGTTAACTTAACAAATCATAACAAGAGTCATAAATAGCATACATCATATAACCAACAAATAAGCAGCATGGAAACCATGGAAAATCAACCATAATATCAAAATGATAACTAGTACATGTGCTCATAAATCACAATAGAAATATAACTCTTAGTAACATATGCAAATGCCAACCAATTCAGTGACTTCCATGTACCATCCGACCATAGATTAGGATGAACAAAGTTTCTCTTTTAGTCAATAACCTCTGCACCATATTCCATGCATGATTGTGGGATCTCATGGAATAAACCAAAAAAAATCCAACCAGGGCTCCATAGGCCAAACAACCTCAACCCTCAACCACAATGATTTCACCTCTATGGTCTAGAAATCATTAACATCAACCAGATCGGTCTCTGCCCAAGCTATCCAGGGCTCCATGAACAAGTAACTCAACCCATACCCTTCGAGGGCTAAAGAGTTTTTGTTCCAATTGCGATTCAAAGGACTAGTAGCTTAACCCACCGAGGGCTACAAAGTGTTTGTCCCAACAAGTGGCTCTAGGAACTAGTAAATTAACCCAAACTATTTTAAGGGTTCCAAAGAATTTGTTCCAACCCACAACCGTAAGGAACATGAGCACCAATTAGAAAAAAAATTAAGGCGGTTACCCATATCACTGGGGCTACCTAGAAAATGGCAAGGCAAGGCTGAAACCATTATCACTCTAGGAAAATATCCATGCCATTGACAACACATAACCAAAGAATCACGTGCATATACCATGCATTTAGAAATCAACAGGGAAATCACACATGCAACCTGTTACCTGTAAAGTAGTCTAGTTGTATATGTTGATCCAATTGTTTCCTTGCGCTCCATACTTTCCTTTTCCTTCTTTCTCCAAATCTAAATGAATACTAGAGTGCTCCAAGAATGCTCCAAGAATGCTATAAGTGTGCACGAGTATGAGAGAATGAAAGTGTGAAGAATGAGAAAGAAAAAACTAAACTGACCAAAAGTTTGTGAATTGATTCTCTGAATACTTTTTATTATCGATGCTTCTATTTTCTTGATTTTCCTTTATTTTCCCTCTAATTTCCATTGCATGCAATTTTTTGTTTTTTCGCCTTCCTTTTCTTTTATTTTCCTTTATTTTCATAAATAAACACCAATTATTTCCATTTTTCCTTTTCCAATATTCGTTGCCATTAATTAATCACAAGTGATTCCCATTAAAGTATTTTCGCAACTTTTAGCTTGGAATATGTGTATCATGACGTTAGTCTTATTTTATTTGTATGGAAAATCAACTAGGAGCTATTACAAAACCCTCCCCCTTACGGGAACTCTGTTCTTGGTGTTCAATGACGCTTATAACCAGCAAAGCATGCTTCCCATGGAGCTTTATAACACAACTCATTGAAGTATTTATAATACATATATGCATAAACATAACCAAAACATATATATCAAACACATATTCTCAATCAACAAAAAAGAAAGGATAAAAATGTTGCATTTGATCAACCATCTCCCATGTAGATTCATCAGGCCTAAAGTGCTTCCACTACACCTTAATTTGCTCGATTATTTGGTTCTAGAGCATGAGTTAATTCTGTTGTAAAATGCACTGAGATTCTTTCTTGAATTCTCCCTCTAGTTCCACCTATAATACAGACAAATCAATCACATGATCAACATCCTGGACATACTTCTTAAGAAATGAAACATGGAAAACATCATGGACTTTCACTATTGGTTGTAGTTCAAGTCTTTAGGACACTAGTCCAATCCTCTCAAAGATTTCAAAAGGCCCACAATATTGAGGTGCTAGCTTGACACATGATTCAATTCTCAATGAGGTCTTCCTGGGCTTGATGCATAAGTACACATGCTCCCCAATTTGAAACTCCTTGAATTCCCTATGGTAATATGCATAAATATTCTTCCGACCCTATGCTTCCTTCGAATTCCTCTTAATAACCTACATTTCTTGTTCCATATTAGCCAACATATCTGATCCAATGAACACCCTATTCAGAGGATCACTTCAATTGATAGGATTATTACAACTCCACCCATAAAGAGCCTCAAATGGACTCAACCTCAAGGACTCTTGATACCCACTATTATATGAAAATTCCACCACTGGAAGATACTCCTCCCACTTTCTCTATTGATGCATGACATGCATCCTCAACATGTCCTTAATAATCTCGTTGACCCTATCTTTTGGTCCATCTATCTACAAACGATAAGTTGTATTGAAAGACAACTTTGTCCCTAAGCCTGCAAAAAATCTCCTTCCAAAACTTGGAAGTGAATTTGGCATCTCTTTTTGATATAATCTTCTTGGGAACACCATGCAATCTTACGATCTCCCTAATGAAGATCAAGGCTACCTCACTAGCTAAATTTGTAGACTTAAGCACAATGAAGTGAGCCACCTTACTTAACCTATAAACCACAACCATGATGGAATCAAGTTGTCTCAATGTCTTTAGAAAACCTACAATGAAGTCCATGGAAATGACCTCCCATTTCCATTATGAAGCTGGAATCATCTGCAACAAACCAACTCGACACTTACACTATGCTTTTACCTATTGATGATCCAAACATCTAAGAACAAACTCAACACCCTATTTCTTATAATTCAGTCAATAATATACCTTATTAACTACTTTCAATGTTTTTTGATATCCTAGGTGACTTGAATACGACTTGACATGAAACTCCCTCAAGATAAGCTTCTTAAGATCACTATTTTCTGGCACATAAATCATGTTCCTGAATCTGACCAGGCCATTTTCCGTGAGACGATACTCCTCATATCTATCACCGTCACCTAGCTAATGTAACATGTGCTTTAGCTGCTAGTACCTGTCATCATGTTGTCCTACCTGCAATATCCACCCATGCAAATTTGTACCATAAGAACTCACTCTTCCAATATGATTCACTTTCATTCTTCTACTAAGAGCATGTGCAACCCTGCTCTCCCTACCCTTAATGTAGCTAATCTTGAAGTCAAACTCAGTGAGGGTAGCAAACCATATAGCTTTCCTAACATTTAGACTAGGATGGTCAAACAAGTACCTTATCCCACTATGATCACTCATCAATACAAACCTCCTGTGAAGAAGATAATGTTTCATCATCGTCTTTGCATGAATGATAATTTTCAACTGAAGATCATTTGTCACATAGTTCCACTCGTGCTCATTCAACTTCCTTGACTCATAACACACAACCTACCCTTCATGCATCAAGACTCCACAAAGTCCTTCCTTGAAAGCATATGTACATACAATGAAATATTTATCAGGATCTGCAAGCTTCAAAACCAAAGCAGTTGTAAGAAAATACTTCAACTGCTCAAAACTAGATGCACACTACTCATTCCATTCAAAAGTCTTTCATTTACGCTTCAAAGATGTAAAAGGATAACAAATTTATGATAATTTCTTGATGGACCTCCTATAATAACTCATTAATCCCATTAATGATCTCACCTCATCCACATTCCTAGAAGCCGACCACTCCATGATAGCTCTAATATTTTCTAGGTCCACTATTATGCCTTCCTTGGAAACAACATGCCCCAAGTAATGAACTTTATTCTGAAATAAAATGCACATGCTAAGCTTGGCATACAAATGATTCTCTCTTAATAATTCCAACATTGTTGCTAGGTGCTCTACATTCTCTTCTTCATTCTTATAATATATCAATATATCATCAATGAACACTATCACAAACTTGTCCAAATAAGGATGCAACACGTTGTTCATAAAACACATGAATTTAGTTGGAGCATTAGTAAGACCAAAAGGAACCACCGCAAACTCATAATTCCCATACATGGTACAAAATGTGGTCTTGTGGTCTTGTAAATATCTTCTTCTTTGATGCACACATGATGATATCCTGATCTCAAATCAATCTTTGAGAACATTGTTTCTCCCTCTAGTTGATCAAAAAAATATCCAATCCCTGACCAAAAGATACATGTTCTTAATAGTCACTTTGTTCAGATCCCTGTAATCAATGCATAACCTAAGAATACCATCCTTCTTCATAAGCAATACTGGTGCACCCCAAGGTGACACATTTGGTCTTATGTATCCTTTATTAAGCATTTCATTAAGCTACAACTTCAATTCCACTAAATCTAGAGTGCTCATCCTCTATGGTGCCTTTGATGTTGGTGGTTCTACCAACATCAACTCAATAAAAAAGTCCACTTCCCTATGAGGAAGAAACTCTGAAATCTCTATTGTAAATGTCTCCTAAAATTTCTACAAAACAAAATACCTCTTCAAGACATCAACATCCTCAACATCATTCCCTTTGTCACTGGAAATATTAATTTCAAGTAATGCACATCCTTTCCTACAATTGCACTTTTCTTACATAGTCATAACTTTTCTCACTAATGTAGGGTTCTTATTTCCTTGCAAGATTATTCTTTCCCCATCATCATCCAGGCACTCAATAGCCATATAATGGAAATCTACCTTAGTCCTATTAATGTACAACCAATCCATGCCCAAAAGAATACTCTATTATCCCAAAGGAAGCATGTTTAGATGTGATGATGTAGACATACCATTCAACTCAAATGTGCAATATCTCACCCAATGATGAACTCTCTTCATGGTTCTGGTGTCCAACTACACCAACCAAGACTCTACATGCACTTCTTTATTTAAGAAACACTTATCCACTGGGTTAGGAATTCTATAACTATAGTTAGATCCAGGATCAATCAAAATAGAAACAACTTGATCAAAAGGCTTACCTTCCATATCGATATCAGATGATGGATGATTAGCCTGCCTATTATCCACAATTGCATAAATATGTGAATGCTCTGTCCAATGTCTCCAACTGTTTGTGCCTCCTGAGCACTATAAATATGAGCTCTTCCACCTTGATGTTTTGGACAATATCTCATGTGATGCTCTCTACTAGAAGTCCAATACTACAAAGGCTTCCTTCCATTGCATTTTTTTTTCTCCTCAGGCTAAGCCCCATGTCCTCTGTCAACTGCATTGAACTTCTTGTATGACACTGCATTCTCCTTGTTAACTGGATCTTGAGGTATTTCTCACTTCATATCCTACCTTCCTTTAATTTTATCATTGCCTTTGTAATCACGCTTAGGTTCAGATTTACGCTTAGAATTCTCATAAAAATTCTTCAACTTCCCAATGACTTCCTACAATGACCAAGGTTCATCTTACTCAATGTGATCTTTGAATAATAATGACAAACTAGTGATGAAACTTTGAACCTTCTTCTCATCTTTGATATATGGAACATACCTCAACAACTACAAAACATTTGTCATATACTCTTCATCTATCATGGAATCCATACTCAACTCATCGAATTCCTTGGCCTTTCCATCATAATATATCTCAGATAATAATTATTCATGAAAAGTGTCTTAAACTCATGTCAACTCAACTCCTTTGTCTTGTTGCTTCTGGCACGCTTCACATATTCCCACTAGATATCTACTAGATATCTACTTTTCTCTTTAGACTGAAGATAAAGATCCTCAATTTTATATTCTCTATATAATCATGCAACTCAAAATAATTCTTCATCCGAACCAGCCATGCTTCTATATATTTCGGTTTCTTCAGATCTCCATCAAAGGCAGGAGTCTTGGCTCTCTTGAACTCATCTGGAAAGTATTTCTTCTCACTCATCCTATAAGGATGATAGCAATGATGACCATGATGTCTCTCTAATCTAGAAGTATAATAGAACACAAAAGCACTACCTCTCTTGTCTCGTCTATACATCCATCTACCACCTCTAACTGTTTCATCCCTATCTGACTTGTGTCCTCCATGAGACTTGCTACCATATGTGCCATTATTCCTTTCCTCCTATCCATAAGTGAACTATGGTTGTCCCCAACTCTATAAATATGATAATCTCTGAAGGATCACTACATTGACCTCTGATTTCTTTTTCTAAACTATAGAAAGTATTTCCTGTGACTAAATTATCCTGTCATTATCTACTTTGCAACTTATTATCTATGCCTTCAGACTTATCAATGTGTCTACTAAATCAGGAGAGTATTCACTTCTTTGCTACTGTGTTGATCTGTAAGGAGAGTCACATGAACAACAATCCACCGTTTTTCTCATCATCTCTAACCTTGTACTTCTTTCGAATAGGTCATGTCAGATAAACCAAATATAGACATAATCAAAATCATAACTTAGTGAAGTTCAAGGGAAGCTATCATGTGTGCACAAATCAACCGATATTAGCACAATATATATAGATACTGAAATAAATAGATCAACATCATAACATAGAACATTACCATGACGACACAAAATTACGACAGTGGCCACCACCATGCATGCATAGCAAACACATTAACAACTAACATGCATGCATAAGAATCACATTTAGCCCATCTAGTCCAAGTGTTTAACTTGGAATATCTGATACCAATATGTATCCATCCCTCCAACATTTACCCAATTTCACAAGCTCACCAAGGTAAACATAAGATGAGTGTCACTATGACATGATCTAACCTCAAAGTTCCTGTTAAGGAAGCGGGGCATAAAAAATGAAAACATACTGACATCCTACAAGGACTACAAACCACTTAGGAGCTAAAAAACCACCACATGTGGTCAATCCCTTAGTTGGAATCTTTTTTCTCCGACCTAGCACCACAACCATACACACAGAAAGGAAAGGGTGTTATTATAGGTCTCCAACCACACTCACAAGCATCCTTCGATGCAACTACGACCTAAATAATTTAGATATGACCATGAGGTCTCATGATTTGTGCCACCTTTTTAGGTCAGCCTCCAGAACACTATCAAGATTTTCCTAAAAATTTCCAAAATGCTATCAAAGGTAAATGCAAAGCCACTCAATTAAAACTCATTTAAGAACTTGACCCAAATATGCCTCATTCATAATAGACATTTTTTCAAACATGTAAGCGACATGTCATGAATGCACATCTAATCATAAGCTGATAGTCTTCATCTGAAAATCATCGATAAGGCTCTAAACCTTCTCAAGCTAGTTATAACAACACTTGGTGGTCCATATATACATCATAAATGTTGGAAATAATACTGAGAGGGGGGGGTGAATCAGTATTATCACATTAATAAAACTTTTCATTTCCAAACTCTGATTCATATATGCTACTTCCACAACTTCTTATGATTAAGCTAA
>APFE031479713.1:945-34184 GCA_000404065.3 Pinus taeda
TTTGATGACTCCCATTGCATAACTTACAAGGAAACCTAACTTTACCCTTTTTCCCAGGAACCTGACTATCACTGGTTGATGGATCAATGGAAAGTTGATGAGATTTTCTAACCATACTTCCAAGACCTTTGGAATACCAGGACAATTGATAAGGAAGTGGTCACCCTTACAAAGCCTACAAGGGTATTTGGGTTTGCGATGTATGTCGGAATTTTCCTCAACACAACTAACACTCACAGCCGTGGTTGGTTGGTTGACTTCTTGCTTATCTTGCTTCTTCTTCTTCTTCTTCTTCTTCCCTTTCTTCTTCTTCTGAGCCACCTGGTTACTAGCATCGAGGCTTTTACCAACTGAAGAGGAAGAAATGGAGGAATAAAAATTAGGTGAAGAAGGTAAAGGGTCAACAGAAGGTTGGTGATGTTGAGATGGTGAACTCTGTTGAGGTGAAGCATTCGGTTGAGGTGGAACAGTTGGAGTATTTTGGGCCAACGAAGTTGAAAATAACCATATCGATAAACCTATTGTAAATCCGGGTAATGACAAAGTAGCCATGTAAGGAGGACCAACATTTCCAAAGTAAGGAAAAGTACTAGGATTCTCATTAGGAGGGGTTCCTAGGTTGATAAATTCCGGAACATTTGCCATTATATTCAACTTCAGTGAATTTTATTAACAATTTAAAACTAAAATTAACAACTCACAATTCACACCTAACAATTTAAAATTCACAATTCACACCTGTGGTCTGTAAAAGTAAAAACAAACAAATTAACACGCGCTATCAAATCTAGGAGTCAAACCACACACAAACAGTAACTTTCCGTACCGAAGACACTAGTTGGTGATGAAATCTAACGTCACCGAATTCGATACAGAAATGGTGGTTGGAACAGTTACCCCGACAACTTGCTTAATGAATAGACTGGACCAAGTTCCTCCACTTTAACCGTCTCGAGTGAAGTGAACCCCCCAGAAAATCCAAATGAGTCTAGCCAACGTCTACTCCAGGTACAGTGGGATCTTCTCGCTACCATCACCTTGGGTAGAATCCTAAGATAATGGTCACTAAGGTCACCAACAGCAACAAATACACCTGGGGGAATAGTCTACGCTCCGACAGCACGCAAGGGTAGAGTAACAAGCTCAATCCCCTTACCGGCTCCTTGACAATGGTCAATCCAAGGTTTACCAATAAGTGATCCCTGGCTCCGCAACAATAATCTGAGGTTTACCGTTTGTAATACTGCGTGCTCTGGCGTCAATTCCCAACGAGGGAGGATGATCCCCTCACTGTTCGACACGAGCTCGTGTTCTCTTTAAGAGGAGCTTTCCCAGAGTATAAAGCACAGTTGATTTATCCTACCACAAGATAAGCTACTTGTTTGTTTACTGTCTTGGAGAGTTATTACCTCCTACTCCAAGCACTAGCATGATCTATGTTGGTTTTTAGAGCCCTAGAAATGTAAAATTACTAGATAATTTTATTAGCGCGTGTTATTAAGTTGTTATTACTCAAATGGGTAAATGGATATGAAACCAATGGTGTTATGACCCGACTCAACTGAATGCAATTGAATATGATAATGTAATCTTTTCAATTCGATGAATCCTAACTAAAGTAAGGAGAGAGTTTCCATTCACTTCCAACAATGCAGAAAATTGATCACTAAGAGAAAATATGACAAATTCTCTAATGCACTAATTTCATTAAGATAAACTAATGCAAATCAATTTCAAAAACCTTTTTTTTATTTTTGTGTAAATTCAAATCAAAGAAAATTGATCTAAATCTACGATTGATTTTTCAGAATGTAAACTATGCAATTGTAATCTACGAACAATTCACTTGAAAAGTATGCAAATGTAATCTATGCACATTTTTCATTCATATTCCGAAAAGGAGAATTCTAATTATGCAAATGTGATCTATGCAAGAGAATTCTCAAACACAATATGATTCTAATGTAATCTAAGAACCAATCAAGTGCAAGTTGAGAAAATTGGGTGAGAGTTCCAAAGATCAAAAAATAAAAACACTCAAAGGCGATTAACACTGATACACAATTTACAAAAACAAGAGCAAAAAGATGCAAAATTGTGAAAAGACTGAGACAAACCTCCAAGTAATGACCAAAGGAAATAAAATTTAGAATTTCTCAAAAAAGAGACTCAAAACACCCAATTGATAAAAGCTTAAAGTAGGAATGCCAATGAAATTAGCCAAGATGAAATCTTCTGACAGGTAACCAGTGGATCTGGGCAGCAAGAAATAAACTATAAACAAAATCTAATGGGTAAAAAGGAAAAAATTGAAATTTTCTAAGCTTTTGACAGGGGTATGCAGGCAGTATATTTGACCAGGTGCGTCTACGCTCTGTGTACAAAGATACAGTGCGTACAGGTACGCACTCTGTCTAACTCAGAGGATGCGTACTGCTCTCAAAATCAAGAAAAATAAAAACTAACTCAACCTTAAGCTATTCCACCCAAATTCACAGTCAATCAGTCAAAAACTAGAAAAAAATCAGAGTTTCTCAAATCAAAGTATCAATCAAAGGAAAAATTAATCAAATCCATGGATTCCCCAGTGGAGTCGCCAATTTGTCATGCGGAAAGTGTTATTTTTGCGGACAAACCTAACCTCCCTAGGAGTCTAAGACTCTCTAGTGACAAACAAACCAAACAAGAGCAATCCTTCTCTAAACATACATTATTCTATGAGAAACCAAGTGTTTTCCGATCTTACCTTAGGTCCAACGCTTGTTGTAGCAGTCCAGCCTTGCTGATCCAGATGAGCTCCTCCTTCACTTTAAGACCTGCATACACTAACAAAGCAAACGATTACATGACACCTGAATATTTCATAAAACAAAGCATATTCATCACATAGACCAAGGAGTACATGAAATAATTCATTAACAACAAATCATTGAGAAGAATGGACTTAGTTGTATTAAGGAAACAAAAAAGGAACCATTACAACCTGAGCCTTGGTGTTGTGCAAGCTCCTCCCAGGGTCCAGCAAGAGATTTCCTCTACTTTGACAAGCTCACCCACTTCCAATATGGCAACAAGAAAGGATGGTAATCTCTCCTCACAAGTTAACTATGGAAGTCCTAATTCCAGCAACATCTACCCTTTGGAATGTTCAGCTTTCAACCTCCCCTCCTCTGGCCCAAATCCTGTATTTATAGTGTTCTAGAGGAAGTTATTCAGTTCCAACATCAATGGGATACTCCCTCTTTTGGATGGGGTAGCTCCTCTCTTGATGGGATAAGTTCCTCTATCATAGGAGTGCATGAACCATCTGGAGGCGCTCAATACACGTCAAACACTCTTCTAGAAGGCTCTAGAAGTGACCACAAGTAACTTTTTAAAGATGAAACTCGCGCCTTTTGACCTTTACAGGGGTACGCAGCCATCCTTTGGCTTACAGAGCGTACAAGTACACAGGTACAGTGTGTTTGGAGTGCGTAGACGCAGGCAAGGTAGAGAGAACCTGCGTCAGAGATAAACATGTTTTTAACTGACTTTCTCTCTTTTTGAAGTTTGACATGAAGAGTAGAGGTATGAGGCTTGAAAAGGAGGATAATATGACTATTGATGGAGCCATATTAACTACAGATAGTCATGGTGACAAATTTCAGTGTAACAACATCAAAATATAGAATCAAATGTGCAGAGAAAGGGGGGTTCAGCTTAGTAGCATGCCAATCTTTCTAGGTGTAAACTATGATTGACTTAGTTGACTAATCACGAAAGCTAAACATGTAATTATATTAGGTATTTAATTTGTTTGTATAAAATTGAGGAGTACATTTGGTAAATGAGCGAGGCATATGTAGTGTTTTTAAAAACATTATTTTATTTTACTACATGGAATCTCGTATAATCATCCTATGATGTTTTGCATTGTATTTTAGTACCCCTTATCTCTTGTTTATGCAGATGCTCATGTCTACCTTGTGTTACTTTGTGCATGTAAGAGACATAAAAATAAGTTGGTATTACAAGTTGAAGTGCCATGCTTTCCAAGCTCTTGATTCTTTATGACATTGACTATAATGTAATAGCTTAATTGGAGTACAAATCATCACAAAAATTCTTATGAGAGGGATATACCAGACATGCCTACATTTCATGGTAAGAAGAAAAAAAGGAAGTTAAGAACACAAGGAATTGACTTTAGTTAAAAAAAATGCCACTTTACAAGAGAAAGACATGCATCATGGTGGTCTCTTGTGGTTGTTTGATGGAGAAATTCTTACTCCAATGTTTTTCCAAGTTTCTAGGACATGGTGATACAAGAATGTAGGGATCCATCTGAGGGATGTGTAGATACACCCCACAAATTTTAGTGAACATTACAGAGGACTTCAGGGTGCTCAACATAGGGGAGTCCCTAAAATGCTAAAAATAGCATGAAACCTTTGGATGAGTTTGTTGGAGGTTCTATAATCCAAGTTGTTGTGACTTATGGAAATGCCTAATATCCTAAGGCTAAAAACCCAACCTTGCATACCAACACCACCCTGCTCATGAGACTTAGCACCACATACATCAAAGCTCCAAGGCACTTCTACTCAAATTGTGACCTATGATAGGATCTCTAAATTATTTCTCATGTTGGAGATCATCTAGACCCTATACAATCAATTGAATGAAATAGAATTAAGGCACATTGTGTAGTATTTTTTTCCCATCTCTTGGACTAATGTGTCAGTTATCTAAATCATCTAGTGCAATTCAACCTACAGAAGCTGTAAAATCCAGCCTGCCACATCTTCTTTTGTTGAAGTTGTGAAATTCAGATTGATCGTTTATGTTGAAGCTCCAACCTTTTTACATATATATGTTTATGCCACAATGTCCCTTGTAGTATGTCCTTTCATGGATAGTGGTAAATCTTATTTGATGTAATTCTTAATGTGTAATTTTGGAGACATGGAAATTGGATCACATCCACCTTAATTGCACTGAGAAAGAGTTGAGGTCCATGCTAAAAGCCTAGACATGGGTAGGCATTTTATTGTTTGTATGTTCAAGTGATGGGAGATTAAATATAGAAATGCATTGATTGCATGAATATGATGTTTGCACACAGCCATATAGATTTAGTTTTGATATTGACATGAAGGTTCATAAGCTTGAGTGTCCATCAAATGCACACAAATCACCAAGTTTTGAAATATAGAATAGGAGACATGAAACTTCTAGATTCACAAACTGGGAAGTGCATCTTAGACACTAGTCTAGACTCTATATAGATTTGTGCTCGATGCAGGGGCAGTAGAGCATGACACACATCCAAATTATTGACCCATTTATGGGAGTTATTGGGTCTATTAATCATGAGGAGCTAGGAATGGATTTTGGAACCAACTGGCAAGAAGAGAAACTACATCAAGACCATGAACGAAGATTCATATGCACTGTGTAGTGGGTATCCAATACCCAAAAAATGTGGCAACGTCGGTGTTTGGGGGTTTAGATGTATTTATTTCAAGAAATTTAGGATATAATGATTGTAATATCTGTGTATAATGGGACAAGATTCCCTCTATGTAACAGAGACAGAGAGCTAATGTGCTCAATGGAGCCTTAGTATGTATGTAGCATTATTCATTGGATGGAAACCATCGTTTGGACCTATGTGCTACATTAAAGATTAGACGAAGTGCTAATAAATAAAGAGATTTTGCTTATGATTCCACATGTTACTTCTTCATGTTCATTTATCTGGTAGAAGTAGGTATTAAATCTCTCTTGATTCCACCAATTATAATGTTGTGTGGCATAATGTGTTTCTTAGTTGTATTGATACATAGAGTGCAAATTGACATGGTCCTAGCTCAAACGTTTTTTTTTTAAATTGGTTGGTCTCTATATCTCCTATGAAGATACACAAGATGCAGATCGATAACTTTATTCATTTTCCAAGGAAATATTGGAAATGGATTCAAAAATTATAGACTGAAATCTACTATGACTCATGTTTGTGAGAAAAGTTGAAGAAATGGGTTCCCAAAAGGTCATGGAAATTTGTTAAGGAGACAGAGACTAACTAAATATCAAAACCTGAACCACATTGTAAACACGATTCCTTTTTCATGCATAGACATTTGGAAAATGAAAATTCTCAATTGGCTTAAAACTTTGAAATAATAAATATTTTACTTAAAATCCTTAAAAATAGGATCATTCAAAAATTTTTTTAGTAATTATCACTTATGACTAGCTGCAAAATTTTCAAAGAAACAAACCAAAACATCATTGTGTCTTGCTACCCAATAAAAACTCCCACCCTTTCTTGCACCAACATTATCATTTAGATTTATTTATTTTGTATTTTTTCCTTCCCAGTTATGTGGTTCAATATATCTTGAAGGATACAAAGTTCTAATCATTTTGATAGGCCATTGAGTTGGGATGACTAAAATTAGCACATACCACCCTCGAAACAGTCAAAAATAGATCGACAGAGGTTCCACTAAAGCTGCCCTAAATTTAGTATGATCTAATCCTTAGGTAACCAACCTCAGACATATCATTGGTTAACTTATGTTGTTTGAAGTTTACTGAGTTTGAGTTTTATCATGAAACTGCTAGAAACGTACTTTCATGGGGTAGTTGACTTAATCTTGATAGCAATGTTGTGGTTTGATCTAGTCCTTGAAAGGAACTTATTGTTGATGGTCACAATTTCACATTCTTTTCATTTCTTTATCTTCACATATAACAAATATCCTTATGTTATAGCCTCTATCTCCTCAAAAGTTGGATGCCATCATTTCGGAGCTTGAGATTACTCAACTTGCCTTTGTTTTAGTTGAAAATTTGATTAGATCTCATTATATTCTCTACTATAAAGCATGAATCTACTTTCCTTTTTTTTTCAGTTACAAATGTGATTAGATATCACTATATAATATTTTGTAGAGCATGAATCCAATTTATCATAGTCCATTTGTCTGAGGTATAAGAAATCTACTTTAATTCATTAAGCTAACTTTTCATATTCTTTTTGCTAATTTTGATTCTCAGGCCACATCTACACTGAAAAGGGGGGTTATTTACTAAAGTGCAGAAGGAGAGGGAAGCTTCAGTTCTGTCCTTTCAATATTTCTAAGGTATGTAATACAATTTTAAAAAAATTATCCATAGAATATTGTGCTTTAACTTTTTCTTTTGATATTGGATTATCCATGAGAGCTCTAGTCTCACACACAACTAGTGTCTAGACATGCATGGTTTTTCAGGATATATGAACAATGGACATATTTAGGCTAGCCATTTACCTAGAAATTTGCAATATAGTTGATTAGGCCTATACAATTGAATATTTCCTTGCCACTAAATTAGAGTTTCAATGTTACACACCTATTTGTCAGGCATATACCTCATATTTAAATCAATTTATAGTTGATTATGTACAGACCTACCATGGGAGGGAAAAGAATGATCACTACCACCGCTCAATCTTTTCACTGACCAAGTAAAGATTCCAAATGTGTATAAATTAGTGACTCCTTGGATAATCCCAAGAGTGGTGCTATTGTAGCAACAATAAATTCATTTATTTTGAGTTCTTCATTAGTGCATTGATAGTATATTGTTTATTCCATGCAATACCTCAACAGTGTATGATAAAATTACAGTTAAGCCATGTGACCATCTAGAGATAGTGAGGGGACAAAAGAGGAGGAAAGCAAATAGGAATGCATAGACTACCTTGATTTCTTCAAAGTTCATTACTCAACCCATGCTCCTCCTTATATATGATGACCAATTATAACAATATACCATGACTAATCTAGAGCCTTAATGAAAAACCATACTCAAAATCGGGCGTGAGCACTAGAAATCTGTTGAAGTCACATTTGAAATAAGGTCTGTATGATGACTAATTAGAACAATATACCATGACTAATCTAGAGCCTTAATGAAAAACCATACTCAAAATCGGTCCCAAGCACTGGAAATCTGCTTCTGATAGCTAGCCTTGATATAAGGCTCATAAAGTTCTTTGCTCACATGTTGTCCTTTGTTCCACTGTTCACCTAAATTTGGAATCCATGTTGCTTCAGCTATAGTTTTAGGTGTTAAAGTGAAGGTAACACCTGCTAAATTTACCCGGCCATTGAGAAGATGCGAGACAAATAGTCTAGCAAGTTCATGGTGGTATTTCACACTCTCCACCATCTCACAGAATTGGTAGCAAGATTGATGCTTGAAACATGTTACTGCGAGGGGACAAGCCAACAACTCTGTAAGTGTAGTCAGCTCCTCCCACATGTGTTTTCCTCCCTTATGTGGTCTTCTCGATGCATGAATTTCTTAGGAGGAATCACTCACTATTTCCTCATCCCTTTCATAAGCTGAATTTGTTTCCATGTTTTCCATTGTATGGTGTTAAATGATGAGTATGAAGAGATTTTAAGTCAAGAATAGGTGATTTCTATTTGATGAATAGGGCTGATGAGTGGGACTGATGTGTGGAGGAGATGATGTTGGCTATAGGGAGTGATAGGGTTTGTGAATGCAGATTAGGGTTTGGGTAATAGTGGGAATTTGTTAGGGTTTTAGGGTTTGGGGATAGGGGGTAGGATGATTGTAAGTGAGGGAGGGAAAGGGAAATGAAATTTAGGAAATGTAGTGAAGAGAGATGGTGTATGGGAGAATTATGTAGGGGAGCAAAACAACAAGAATATCAAAATTGCAAAACCCTAGATAGTTTTTATAGTGCACTGTGCAGCAAACTAGGGTTTGAATATTCACCTATGAAAACATCATCAAGGAGGAGTAAATCTTTTGCAATGGCAATTTGGGATGTTTTACTTGTGGAATGATATTGGCAAAGTTTTGGAGCTTGAGGAGGTCGATTGAGTGAAGTTTAGGCTTGGCAGACTGGTGCACGGTGCCAATGCCGAAGTGCATTGTGCCTAATAGGTTCACCATGCCAGTTCAAGTTTACATGCAAATTATGTTCCTGGTGCATCGCGCCTAAACCCAGGAATGCCACGCCAAGGAGAACTTATAAACTTTGCTATGATTTCTCCTTTCTTCACCTCAAATCAAAATTTCCACTTGTTCTCTCACTCTTTAGCACACAAACGATGTCTTTAACACAAGAAACACTTTATATACAAGTGAATTTAATTTCTTCATTTAAAAAAAAAACAAATTTCTAAAGCTTTCTTTGTCACTTTCTTCTTTAAAACTCTGTTTTGCAGTTTGGCTCTCTTTCTAACCTTTGATGGACTAAAGCTTTGAATTTCTTGTCTTTTTTGTAGGAGCTAGAGTGCAGGAGTTTGGCAAGGTGACCCAGGGCTGTGGATGTACTTATTACATATAGGAAAAATAAAATTAAATAAAATTACATAGATAGAACATAAAAACTCTCTTTTTCCTCAAAACAGGGTTTTGAGGAAAAATCAATTACTGAGAATGTGATTATTGAAATTATTTATGCTGAGACCTTATTAGACCTCCTCATGTGCTTGCTGACATTGATTGAGCTTTTTCATGACTATGGTGACAAACCCTAGACCTAATGAGACTTGAAAACCCTAACATGACTTTTTGCAACTGAAATGAAATAAAAATGACAGCAAATGAATTGTACATATGAAAATAGGCCAGTAGATAGAAAACATGAGGGGATTTGATAAAGAACTGCTGCCATCAGATGATCCTAGTGGAATGCAGCTGATCGGATGGGACACCTAAAAATGCATGCAACAAGAGAATTTTGATCACTGATGGAGGGATGAAGATACCAACACTAATAGACCCAATGGATGAGGAGGTGGATAGACCATATGAGCTGACATGCAGGTCCATCAGCAATCAAATTTTCACCAGTCTTCTTTGGGTGGTTACATAGGTATTTCATCATTATTGATTATTTTCCTTACATATGGATAGATTTCTGTGATGATCCTGAGCTCGAGTTGCCTAAGGGTGAGAAATGGGATGCTTTAGGTAAGATGCTTGGACCATTAATTTTTAAAAAAATTTACGATTTTTTGTTTTTTGTATTTTTTATGTTCCTTAGACTAAACTATTTGATGTTTTCATGTAGACGTTGGACCTATTCGACCAGTAGGTGCTACATATATCTGTCACCCAAAGAGAGAAGCACATGACGAGGTAGTGAGACTAGTACAGATCCTTGTGGTAGTATGGGATGCGTTATGTGATCCTGATGTAGCAAAGATCCTATCAGGGTTAGAATGCCACATAGAGGGACTCACCCATGGGATTGATGAGACTGTGGTCAACCAACTTCCATTGCGACTTCAATGACATGCAATTGGAGTGTCGAGTCATATTGGTCGATTACTGTGCAAGATGACTCGTGCAGTGTCATTTTATCATGAGCACTACTGAATTTGTCTACTAAGATGTCTTTCATGTAGTTTTTATATGGGTGATGTACCGATATGTTCCTTGGGGCACACATTTTGTAAAATCAAATTTAATGCACATATATATATATATATATATATATATATATATATATATGTATATATAGCTATATATAGCTATATATATATATACATATATTTATACATATACATATATATACATATATATATACATATATGTATATATATGTATATGTATATATAAATGTATATATCTATATACGTATATATGTATATCTGTATATACATATATATATATATATATATATATATATATATATATATATATATACATATATATATATTCAGTGTTTCCTAGCTCCTATTTTGCTTCCAATATGATGTGATGTGAATCGAAAGTTGTTTAGGTTTGTTGCAAATGTCGATCTAAGACAAAATTAGCTAGGGCATCTGCTAATGTGTTCAAATTTCTAGAAATATGTTCATATCATATGAAATTGAAATGAATTTCTAGAAGATGTATTCTCGAAACCATGTGAATGATGGTATGATTTCTCACTGAATAAATATTTGTGAGTTGTAGTACAAAGAGGTGGGAGTCAAGCCTGATGGCTATATGGAGGATAGCATTCTCCATTCGGAGCAAAGATATCCCATGTTGCGGAGGATAGGTTTTGAGTACTACGGCTAGCACCATCAGCATAATCACTATATGGCTCGAGAGAGGTTGACATATGCAATCCAAAAGTAAACATAATAAAAGGAAACCATGGGAAACACTAAAAAACACACTGCAAATAGACTCAACACACCTATAAGCAATATGTACACAATCTACCATGCATGAGATCAAGTATAGTATTTTTGAGGTACAACCCATTTTGAGTCTACGCTAATGGAATTCCACTGAGATGTACTAAATCGTAAGCCCATTTTTCAAGGAATCGCTTGAGAATGTATGGGCCCAGCCACATAGGCTGGAACTTTCCTCAACCTAACTTGTCAGCATCCTAGTCATATAAGAGAACCAAATCTGCTTTCGAGAAGATTCTAGGCTTGACACTTTTGTCATAGTACACATTCATGCATCTTCTATGGGATTCATTTGTTAACACAACATCGCGCCAAGTTTAATCCAAATGACTCAGATGTAAAAGACACTCCTCCTCTTTGGAAATAGCAAGAATAAATTCAGTAGATAGTTTCAGCAATGTAATTTTGCATTCAGTTGGGATGATTGCTTCCACATCATACACTAGCTAGAAGGGTGTGAATCTAGTAGTAATCCTAACTGAGGATTGATATGCCCACAAGGTAGCAAAGAGAAGAATGTACCAATTTTATTTGTCGACCATTATCATATGTCCAAGTGTAGTCTTAAGAACTTTGTTAATCAGCTCAACTTATCTATTGGCCTCAGGATAATAGGGAGTGGAATTTTCATGTGAAAGTCTGAATTTCAAAGCTAATTTGGTCATCATATGATTCTGAAAGTGCTTCTTGTGATCTGCTACTATTGATTAAAAAACACTGAACCTAGCAATGATGTGGTTGAAGAAAAATTTTCTAGTCATTTCACCAATATTATTGAATGTAGGAATCGCTTCATCCCACTTCATAAAGTGTTCAACAACGAAAATGATATATCCATGCCCCCATCCGATTACATTTCATAAAATTTATGCCCCATTTACGAAAGGGACCAATGACAACAATGGGATTCAATAGAGCAGGCAGAGCATGAAATGTTTCCATCATAGATCTGGCATGCATGACATTTCTAGACTCTGAGGATACTGTTGCTGAAAATGGTGGGCCAAAAGTAACAAGTGTGCAAGATTTTTTTGAATGGTAGCATAACCAGATAAATATCTATTGCATGATCCCATGTGGAATTCATTCAAGAATTTCTTAGCCTCCTCAAGAGTTAGGCACCTCCGTAAAATGGTATCGATACTAGGATGATAAAGGGTGTCACCCATAATCACATAGTTTTAGGATTGGTACCAAATACATCATTGCTCTAAGTAGGAGGTATGACGAAGGAAAGAGTGAGTCTAGAGATAGGTGAAGAAATATCCATACCATGGGTTAGATGACAAGATTAGGAACAATGACACATGTGGGATGGAATCTTAAGATGTAGCTTCAACATCAAGGGAAGGGAGATTGCACATTAGCTTGGAAAAAATAGGGATTTATTCGACTTTGATTCGATGAATTCAAGGTCAAGCTCTTGGGTAATAATGATTCACTTAGAGTATTTCACCCCCAAAAATTGACGTGATATTATGTATGTCATAGGGTTGCAATCTAAAATGACTGTAGTTTTGTGAAGCAAGATGTATTGGAAAAATCTCTGAATGGTTTGAATGACCACCAAAGCTAACGTTTCCACATGTGTATATCTGATCTCAGTATCGTTGAGGTTCTAATTTAGATAATAAATGGTATGTTCATTCCCCATATCATCTTCTTCTACCAATACCATAGATATAGTAGGGATGGTGACAACAAGGTACAGGAAATACTCGCACTAATAGTTGGGGGGATATAAAGAGATGTTCAAACAAGTACATCCTTCAATGAATCAAACTATTTTCGTATAATGTCACCCCAATCGAAGGGAATCCATTTCTTCAATAAGTGAGCAAATCCTTTGATTAGTTCAGCTTAGTTAGGGATGAACCTCGTTCGGAAGTTGGCTTTCCCTTGGAGTATTTGTAACTGAACGACGGAGGAAGGCACAAGAAAGTCAACGATTCCCTTGAATTTTAAATGATCAATGCAAATTCCATGTTTTGAAATGAAGAAGCCAGCAAAATAACCAAAACCAACACAAAATACACATTTGTGCAAGTTGAATTGAATTTTCTAATGTCTACAACAAAGGAAAATGTCCTGTAAATGCATAGAGTGATCAACCCGATGCTTGGATTCAGTAGGGATATCATCCAAATAGGGTTACATGATGTGCTTGATATCATGGAAAGCATATTCCATCACAAGTTGAAACATAGCCTTTGTATTATTTATACCAGAAGAAATATTTCTTAACCAAAGGTACCTTAGGGAAAAATAAATGTGGTTTGAGGTTAGTCAGCCAGGAGAATGTTGATTTGATTATAGCCCAAGAATGCATCCATAAATGAATAAATGTCGTAGCCAACGCAATAATCAACAATCTTGTCAATAAATGGGCTGAGATAGTTGTCCTTTGGACAAGCTCGATTTACGTCATGATAATTGACACATACTCAGATCGTGCCCTGTTTCTCCATGGCAGGGACAATGTTTGATACCCAGTCAATTAAAGAAATCATGTATATGAAACCACCCTGAAGAAGATTTTTGATTTCAGTTTTTATCTCAGCGACCTTTTTTGGATGAACTAGATAGAGGAGTTGTTGGACGAGTTTGGGATCAGGATACGTCTTGATTTCATGCATAATGATGTTTGGATTGATACCTAACATTTACTCATATATCTAGGAAAATAAATTTATAAACTCAAGAAAAAGTACCTTATAAATCTTGATTTTAGATGGTGTACAAGATGCTCCAATGTATAAATCTTTGACTATTGCTAGTTTAATTAAAATATTGAGAGGAATGGTTTCTTCAATATTCGAAAGGTTCTTCTGAGACTCGATCTCATGAATGGAAATAAAATACATAAAGAATTCGACAATATTAGGTACGCACACATTAATTATATTATCTTCAATGGTATCTGGGAAGGAGGAATGATGATGATGTTCATCCCACGACCCAACATCTAACATCATGATATCCATGATGCTTTCGTCAGTAGAGAATGTAAGTAAGAAAGGATCAAAGGGTGTCCAATAATCTAGTCATCGATCTACCCAATTAATCAAAGGGAAAGTATAGGCCAAACAAGCCAAGTAGATGGCTTCATAATCTTTCTTAGCTGGGGTAAGCGGCATTGAGTCGCCAAACCTTTTGATGTTAGTTTCATTAGGGATAATCCATGGATCAGTTAGGATTGTAGATGATGATATCATGTTGATATAAGAAACCGAAGTGGAGGAGCTGGGAAGAGGAGGGTTAGGGAGCGAAAAAGTTCCCATAGGCGATGAATCATTGAATAAACCAACTCCATCATGATGATAGGAATGTAGGGCTTTCCCTACAAGAGGGACACTTCCAGTAACATTGGACTCATAGGAAGAAAAGGTGAGTTCATCTATGGCCACGATCTCGCCTTTATGAGGAAAGGTGATCATTTGAAAGTATGTTGAAATTATAGCATCCATAGCAAAAACCCATGTATGTCCCAGTAGAGGATTATAATACAAATGTTTGTCAATAAATTATACTTCAATGGAGACGACTTTGCCTCTTAATTCCACTTGGAGGCAATTCAGAATCCCACAAAGCTTGTATGTCCTTCCATCAAAGGCTTTTAATGTGGTTGTCAATTGACTCAGTTGGGGTGAATCAATCGCCTTCCAGCAAGACAAGGACATCATGCAGGTCATGGATCCCTCATCCACAATAGAATGATGAATGTTCTTACCATGGACAATGACCTAGATCATAAAATGTAACTGAGCCAAAAGTTGAGGGGTATAGTTTTCATGAGAGGAAATGACTAAGTGGGAATCCAATGGATACACACATTTCATAGTTGGAAATAAGGCCTTTTGTTGGGTGGGGAAGTTTTGCAGCACCTCAATATTCAACATAACTAAAGGGGACTAAGCCAAGTCTTCAAATAAGTTGTAATTTTGAGCCTCTCTACAAACAGGGTTGAAAGAAGACTTATGGATAACACCCTTCGGAGGCTTGATAGTCAATTTCATAGGAACTGGAGGTGGAATAGGATCAGATGAAGGTGGTGTCAAACTAGTAGGATGATCAGTAGCTTGACAATTTGGTAGATTCAAATTACCATAGTCCTTATTCTGAGTGGCCACCAAGACATCAGATTTCAACCTTGATAAGGACAACATCAAAACTATGTCAAAGGAAGAAGCATCCCAGGAAACCATATGACTATCCGAATTCAGAAACTAGTCACTCAGAACAACGGGAGAAGTGTATGATTTAATGAACTGATTCACTTTAGCGTGGTCCAGACAATCACATATATATTGGTTTTCATTATAAATCAAGCATGGGTATCAACGCTTTCATTTCTCGTCAGAAGATGAGTTTTTTTGTTTATCCTGCAGTGAGGAATATTTCTTTTTCTTTCCTTTACAGTTCTTCTTTCTTCCAAGTTGCTATTGAGACTTTCCTTTATCAAATGAGATGGCATTTACCTTAGAAGCAAAATATACACGAGGATGAGATGGATGGTTTTTTGTAGGAGAGGTAAGAGCAATACCAAATGCTTTATTCACCGACTACAAACTAGAAGAACCTATAATGCCATCGGAAGCATGATATCCTTTACCATCTGGAGAAGGAATAATATTTAAAATTCTCAGATAATTTAATATCTTATCATAGAGCATGCCTAATTGGCTACAAACCAGATCTAAATAATGAGCACGAGAAATAAATTTCTCTTTGTTCATGACTCCACCTTTCGCGATGTGTTCTATTATGGGAGGTAATAGAGACTTGACAAACCATTCCACTAATAGCTGATCAGGAACATAAGTCTTGACCAACTGACGATGGTGTCTTCACTCATGAATGTGATTCGAAATGTGAGTAGAGTCTGATTGTTTGAAGTTATTCAATAATTCCATTCCAATTTCGTATCTTATGGGAAACTAGAAATGTGTGAGGAAGGTAGTGACTAAAGTGATGAAGTCATGATGCGACGCTCTAGGTAATTCAATATACCATTTATCTATGTTACTTGTAAGCATTCCTTTGAAAAATACAAAGTTGAATGGAATAAACATTAAGTGAATTGGATGAACACCACAAATGATATGTCATAATGTCCGTCGATGGGTCTTCTCTAGGATTCCCATTTAACTTTGGGATATTAGAAGGCAACATGAAGGGATAGCATAGGCAACATGAACTCTCATTTATTGATAAGGAGGGTTCTAATAATAAAGAAATTGGTTAACATAATATGGAGGGTTCTAATAACTAGCATACAAGTGGGTTTGTTCCCAGTTTGAGGATGGCGGCAAAGTTGTTGGAATGGTTGGGTTTAGATTTGTTGGCCTTAGAAAGGAACTTGATGTGATCCATATGGTTCCCTAATCGAGGTTTTTATTTCCCCTGGGTATGAGTTCGTTTGGGGCTACATCAAATTTTGAAGAATTTGACCAACCAAAACTTGACGAGTACATTGCACAAGCAATTGAGAAGCTGACGAACCTTGTGCATGTTAACGAATCTTGATCTGGGAGAACGGGACACTATTGGAATGGGCTATAAATGTCATTTCACATATATTTGATCTTGTTGATGTGCTGAAGAATAGATATGAATATGCAATGAAGATGGTACAGTTTGAGGATTCAATAATCAATTCAAATATGAACTAGGTTGTATGGGTAAATTGGGTTTCCAAACACTAGAAGGCATTCTAGCATAAGGAGGACTATAACTAGGAATATTACCAATACAAGTACTTCCCACAAGATGAGCCTCATCCTTCCCAATGAAGGGGAGTAGAAGGATGATGCTCTTCTTGTGGTATCTCTTCAATAACTCTAAGTCCATATGGACGAGGTTCACTGATAGGCCCAAGATATATTGGTTATGCCTGAGACAAAGGAAGAGAGGAGTAAGGTCCCAAAGAATTAGGTAAATATGTATGAGGCTCCTCAGGTTTAATAACCTCAGGAAACAAAGTTTCTAACTCAAGGAGATCAACTTCAATGACCTTAGGTAATAAAGTTTCAAGGACTTTTCTTTCAATTTTGTTAGTTTCACCAACCGGAATAGATGTAATATCATGTTCAAAACTAAAAGTGCTATAGGATTATGCTTGACCAATATTAGGAGGAGGGCCAGAGGTTGTTCCCAATGTTCCTGATCTAGTAGTTTATTTTTTCCTATGTTTAGGACGATGGTTAGGAGTAGCCTCTGGAGGAAGTGGAGGCGTATTTTTCATTCTACGAAAACGGTTGGCAGGGGGGGATTTTGTTCTTTCCCATTAGGAAACTAATTTTATTAACACAGAAATAAATAAATAAAAAGGAGGGTAATCTAGGCACAAAGGATTTCTAAGCAACTGTGAACTGCAATATATACCTTGGGGAACAAAGGGCTTAAAATACGGTAGCCAATCTGCCTGAGTGATGTGTTAGGTGTACCAGGGTATACAAGGCAAAATACTCACTTGCCTATGGATGGATAGAAACATATTGGGTACTCCCAAAATATACGTGATGGTACGTGGGAGTGCAGTTAATAGTATTGTTGTTTACTATGTAATCATTCAACGAGATAGTTCCCATATACTTTACGTTCGTGGAACTCCACCAATACACCCTAACATATGTAGAGTATAGTGCTATACACTCACATATGTGGAATGAGATTTCACCCCCAGGATGCAAGCCTGGAAAACAATGAGAACTCCTATGTTAACTATGTAAGAACATGTCTCTAGCCTAGACCTAGAAATGTCTGTGTTAATGTTACAAATGTTGCTTAGGTTGATTGAATAAATTTTACTTTTTATCTTCGATTATGTTTCAGTTTTAGGGCTCACTGGGAATATCCTAAAATGAAAATTTAGCATTAGAAAATAGAAATCCTTTATCTTTCAAACAACATCTAGCTAAGGAAGGGAAGAAAGAACTAAGATGCAACACATAAAATGTAACAAACAAGATGCAAGATGCAATTTCATTTTTGATGTAACTTTTCATCTGCTAATGCACATGAAAAACCCTAAATGTCTATGAAAAAATTCTCTTTTCACAACACTTAATTTTTGAATCGAGAAAATTAATATGCAAATGTCAAATATTGGTTCAATTACACTTTTCAGAACAAGGGCTAGGAAAATAATTCATCCAAGTGACCAACAACCAAACGAAAATTGTTTGCAACCAACCAAGTGATAAGAACAAAGAAGAAAAAAATATTAGCAAAGCCAAACAAAACAAATGCAAGCCAAATGAAGGCTTTAGAGAGACCAGAAGACACTCAAGACTTGGAGAAGTTCAACTAGAAGTAGGCTTACCAAATATATGCTCAAGAACCAAGGAAAAATTGATGTAAAATAGGGGCCAACACTGGTGAAGAAGAGGCACCACTACATTACAATGTTGGTGGAGAGTGTTCGAGGGTGAGGTGAAACTCTTTTTCAAAGACACAAGGGGTTTGTTGGGTCTCAGAAAGAGGATTAGGCCACAAAAATTGCAAAAGAAGCTCAATGCAATCACTTACTAGGTCTTTTCTTAGTTGGATGATACAAAAAATGTATATCAAGGAGGTAGTCAAAGAGAATGGACAAGGAAACCAACAAGGGTAAACTTTGTTCCATGGTATGGTCATAAATGTTTTATATGAGCTTTACGATTGAGAAAAAAAGTGTGTCCCCTAGGTCAAGGGATAACCTAGAACAAGAGAGAGAAAAAGAATACAATGCTTTTCCTTAAAGTACGCATATGACAAAGTGAGGCCTTCCTAGAATACTTCACACACTTTTCTCCTTCTTTATCTTGGAAGCTCTAATTCTAGCTATGAATGCCAAAATTACAACATGCATAGTCAAAAAGCACAAGCCAAGAAATTATGAGATCTATCAAGTATCATATAAGTTCTTGATTTAATAGATAAACATGGTATTAAAGTAAGTGAAACAACATCACATATAGGAAAAAATGATTTCTTTGCATTAATCTCAATGGAAGGAGATTGCAACCATAAGTAGTAGTTGATATTGTAGAAGAGCTCCTCCAAGTTGTTGACTTGTCCTTTAATTGTCACAATATGAATGGCCAATGACCCTAGATGCATGAGATGATGACCATTCATGAAAACAATGTAAGGGCAAAATCACTCTCTTAAATCCAACCCCCAACCACATAGAAATATGGGAATATATAGAAAATTATGGTAAGTTTGGATTTATTATACAATTAGCAATCTAGGGTAAGATATCCACTTTTGATGGAAGGATAGGATCAAAGGGTAAGTGGTGAAAATTCCAATTTAGGAAAGGATAGGATATGAATGTTTTATCCAAGGTAGGTAATTGAAACAACTTTTGGAAACTCCTAGAATGGGAAGCTTCTGGCCTCCTGATCATTCTCCTAGATTTCTTAAACCAATAGAGGTACAAAGGGGAGCAACCTACTAGTGACCAATGCAGGTCATAATGGAACATCGTGCTAGTGAATTCAACCAAGTAGGCTTGCACAGAGCCTTGGTACTCAAACTGACTCAAATGATGCAGTTTAGCGCTAAAATTTTGAGAAATGAAAGGTACATGCTTAGTGCTTTGTGAAAGATGGTGAAAATGGGATAGGATGTTGATTTATCTCATTAGGAGACTCACTAATTGGATATGATAAAATGGCCTATGACAACAATATATAGATATGCCATTTCGGTTAAAACCTTAGCTTTATCTAGGTGAGATGTATTAATTTTCTCAAACATATGATATGCTTGTCAATGATTATGAATCCCGAGATATGTGTTTTGACCTGGTTATTGATGTTCATTAGTTTTTATGATTTAATGGAAGTCCTTATCTGAGATTCTAGGATGGTATTTGGAAATGTAGGGTTTTGTAGCTAAACCCAAGTAGTAGTTAAATTGTCTAGTATGTATGATATAACAATATAAGATCTATTTATTTAATGACTGTTGAGATTGGGAAAATCTAATTCAAGATATCTTTTGAGTTAAACCTTAGTATAAGTAAAAATATTTGATTACAATATGATGATTTGAGATTTGTTTAAGATTAGTTTTAGTTGGGATTGATGGTTGATTAGAAAGATAGGGTTTGCAACTAACCCTAGTGGAAGTTGGTCTTGTTAATAATTAAGTTGTCATTGGTTTTGATTGACTCTTGTGTACGAGATCTAGGATTTGTATGAAAACCTAGTGAAAAGTCTAACATATGAATTTTGAAATTAGATTCTTTATTTTTGTTTGAATTGTTTCTATGGTTTGTTATATGGTGTACTGAGGTATGTCATACCTTTGTAAGAATCGTTAAGACCATAGATGAAATGGAAATTGTTATGATGTAGCCTAGGGTTTATGACAAGTGCCTCGAAAGATGTTGAAGAGTATATGTCTCTTGTTTGTCAATAAGTGAGGGTATCTGATATGAATAAATTTGAAATGCTTTCGTGATTTTGATATGACTAACTTTATCCTTCTATTGATTTTGTTGTAATTTCTATCTAAGTTGTGAAGGTACAAAATCTTTAATTTGGTGAGGATACTCGTTGATCTCATAAGCATGATGAGTATGATAATAATCTAATGAGATAGTTGGAAGCCATGAAAAATCCTCTAATGAGGAAAAGAAGAAGTTGATCTCCCTGAGGAAGCCTCAATATGTGAAATCTCTCCAATATTGAGAGGGAGTCTAGATGAAGAGATGTTTCCTTGTTGAGAGGAAGGGCATAGCTTGGTTTTGAATGAAGAATGAATTATAGAGGATATTTTTATACGTCAAAAGTAGGAAAGGAAAGTAAATGATTGCGGAATATTTTTTCAAAGATTTGGTTGATTGTCCTATTGAGTTGAGAAGAAAAATTTACAACAACCCCAAAGGTTTGTATTTGATTATGTACATATGAAAATATATTATTGACTGGGGTTGCATTTGTATAGGTATATCTCACGATGATTTTTGATAGCATGTTGGTTACTGATCATTTTGATAGGGAGATATTTGTGGTCCTTGATCTACTCGATCAAGGGGTGTTGAGCATCTCTGAGTGGAGCATTGTGTGGGAGGACATATGGCTGACACTTTGGGTTGATGTCTATGTCTTGAAGTTGGAAAGGCGACGTTAGACATTGAGCTTTGACACACACCTGGATTTTTGGGTTGATGGTTTGTAAGTAAGCTTGATATTACCTAGAGAGGCTGAAATCTTGAGTCCATCTTATTCCCACCTAGATAGATTGACCTTGTTTGGAATGTAATCCCAAGCATTGCAGTGACTAAATTTTTATAAGACCAATAGATATATTGTCTAGGTCATAAATCTAGTTGATGGCATTTCGGTGGCTAAAGTTATTCATGGTTCATATAGTTTGATATCTTACATTGTATTTGTACATTATGAATACCTCCCTAGTGAAGAGAAAATGTTTGAAAATGTAACTAGGTTTGGTCTTCATTTAATGTATTGGACTCATCATGTAATGTCCTTATAAAAAGAGTAAAGAAAATAATCACTATTATTATTACTATTGTGACTTATTAAAGAATGGGTTTCATGCTTGGGTCACCATTTTGTAGGTCAAAGTCCCCATTGAGGACTTCCAAGATTTATTTTGAGTCAATAGAGTAATTATACTTTTAAAGGGACCCTTCTTACGATTTTCAATCATGTAAAAAGGTTAAGTATTTACCCAAATACGATTTATGTATCCTCCACACCAAGTTGGCCTAGTGACCCTATTTGACCTCAAAGGGAGCCTATAATAGAAGAGCATCAAAGTAATTTGGAGCATCACTCTCTCACAAGAAGTTTAATGTCTCTTATAGGTGGTAAAAGTGCGAAGTCCGTTGCGGGGAAGCCAAAGGAAGTGTGAGTTTAGGGAAGTCTAAGGAGAATGAAAAAATAGAAAAAAAATTGTCTCTCTCTCCTTGTTTCATTCTTGGATTGGGAGGTTTAATTCTTCAATGTTTCACTATTGCTATAAGCTACCAGATGCCGTAAATTTTTTCCTAGTCAAAGTTGTTGGAAAGGGGTCAAATTCTAGGAGGCTAACTTGGTCTGGAGGGAAGGTCTTTTCTTGGTCTAGGATGAAGAGCTTTAATGAATACTATTGAAACAAACAATTTCATGAATGGGTTTTCCCATCAAGGGGGTTTTTTCCGTGGCATTGTGCCTACATCTAGTTTCTATTGTTTTATGTGTGGTTTCTTTAGTAATTTATTAATGAACTAGAAGAAGGAAGATATAAAGAATCATAATAATAATAAACATCATGAGTAATTATCAATAATAAGAAAATATTTCTTCATTTATGATTTTCTAACAGTTTTCATGGGGGTAGTATCCCCCCTACATAAGATTTAGTGCAGTACTGCTTGATTTTTCTTTTTATGGAAACCCAATAATATTTGGGTGGACCTACCCATGGTTTTTAGCATCGGTTTTGCACATGGCTTTGGGCATGATGGTTTTTTATCGATGGTATTTTTTAGATCCGATAAATGGAACTATGATTATGTTATAATCGAGGGTAAATGGATTGGGTTTTATGAATTCTTTGGCATATATACATATGTATTGTAACATTGAAAGGAATGGAATCAAAAATCAATCTGGTAGTCCTAGTTTTGGGATTGAGGGGAAATATTTGTGCACATTTGTTTTTTTTTCTCGCCATTCTTTATTTTTCTGTTTGAAGAATTCATTTGTAGGTAATTTCTATACAGGGTTAAAACCTATATTTGGTATGAAAATTGTTTCGGCCTCAAGGGGACACCTTTAATGCCGAGGGGTTTTGCTGAGGTCTATGGTAGACACTATTACAGTGGGAAATCTATGGGATTGATTCTCGCAAAAAAATAAGAAGGTAAACAATGGAAAGATAGATATTGATAAATTTAATGGAAAAACTTGTGAGTTGTGGAAGCTCAATATGGAGGATTTATTGGTTGATAAAGTTTAGTGTATTGTGGTAGATATAGGTAGTAAACCAATGACAATGTCAGCATAAGACTGGGAGAAGTTGGATTGGAAGGCAAAGTGAAAAATGCAGTTGTGCATCTTAGATTCAGTATTGTTGAATGTATTAGGGGAAGCTACAGTGAAGGTTTTGTGGGAAAAGTTAGTGACTTTATACCAATATAAGTCTCTTGTGAACAAATGGATTGTGTGGAAAAAGTTGTATAATCTGAGGATGAAGGATGGAGACTCAATAATATAACATGTAAATGCCTTTAATATTGTGTTAAGTCAGTTGTTATCTATTGATATAATAATTTCAGATGAAGATAAGTCCATCCATTCATTTTTTTCTCTACCAGATTCGTGGGATAGTCTGGTTGTTGCTATAGTTAGCAATACAACTACCTTGAACTTTCATGAAATAGTCTCATCCTTGTTGTAGGAGAGGATGAGATGAACTAATATGGAGAGCCAAAATGGAGATGCCTTGTATGTAAGAGGACAGACTAAGAATACAAACAAAAAAATTTCCTCAAGTTAAAGATCTAAATCTCTAGGAAAACTACAAAATGTATGTTGGAAATGTGGAAAAGAAGGGTGCTACAAAAAGGAATGTAGATCTAAAACAATTGAAAAAGGAAAGGGATCTAATGATGTTCATTCTAAAGAGGTTAAAACCACCTTAGATGAAATTGGTGATGTGAACTTGACTTCTTCCGCAAGTACACAGGTATATCATGAGGCATGGTTGACTGAATCAAGTGCATCTGTTCACTTCACTCCCCATATGGAGTGGTTTTACGAGTATGAGAAATGCGATGGTGGTGATTCCTTCTTAGGAGATGATAGGAAGTATAGAATCATTGGACATGGAAAATTCAAGCTAAATTTGCAATGTGGAAGGATTAGAACACTTCTTGGTGTCTTACATATTCTTCCATTAGCCATAAATCTGATTTTTGTAAGAAATATGGATGATCCAAGTGTAGAAATAATGTTTGAGATGGATACTTGCAAGATGGTTTGGGGAGCACTAGTATTGATCGAGGATTTTGGATTGGAATTATGTACAAGCTTCTGGGTAGCACTGTTATTAACAGGTGAAATAATTTTATGGTTCCCAAAAGTGGAGCAGAAAATCTAGTTGTCTGTGGAGAAAATACCATGCTATAGCATCAATGGCTTGAACATATTAGAGAGAAGGTACTCTGGACACTACATGGTCATGATATGGTAGAACGTATGTCTAATCTCACTTTGGATTTTTCTTTCTGTGAACATTGTGTATATGTGAAGCAAAATCGGGTGAGTTTCCCCTTTCATGCTAAGAGAGTGAAAGGGATATTAGATCTTGTGCATCATGATGTGTTTGGACATGTGTCAGTTCCATAACGGGATAAGTCTATGTGCTATGTACCATTTATAGGTGACTTCTCAAGGAATACATAGATTTATTTCCTGAGGAAGAAATATGAAGTCCTTGACAGGTTTAAACAATCTAATGGTTGGGTTGAAAATAAGACAGAGAAGAATATTAAGCTATTCAGGAGAAATAATTGTTGAGAGTTTTGCAAGAAGGAATTTGAAATTTTTTGTAACAATTTGGTATAGCACAACAAAAGACTACTCCATACATCCGTCCACAAAATGGTGTTACAGAAAGAATGAACAATACATTGATGTAAAAAACAAGAAGCATGCCGAGTGGTGTTGGATTAGGGTAGGAAGATTGGCAAAAGGTAGTGGAAACTGCATGTTACCTATTTAACATATCACCTTAATCAACGTTGGAGGATAAGACTCCACATGAGGCATGGACTAGGCATAAACCCTCTCTTTCACATATGAGGGTATTTGGGTGTGATGCATATGTACATGTTCCAAATGAGAAAAGTAACAAGTTGGATAGTAAATCTGAAAGGTGCATATCTATTAGGTATAAGGATGATTTCAAAGGTTATAAGCTTTGGAACCCATAAACAAGGAAGGTTTTGTACAACCAAGATGTGTTGTTTAGAGAGTTGAATGATGTTATTAAACATGAATTCCTACCAAATGATCTTGAGAAGATAGAGTTTGAGATAAATGAGGAACAATTACACTCTACAACAAAACAAGAATCAAAAGAGGAAGAGCAAAAACTCTAGTTTTGAGAAGATTGGTTTAAGAGAGAAAGCAACATGAAAGGTATAGCCAATCTTCTTTATGATAAAATTTTTCTTTATCTATTAATCATGATGATCGTAGAATTGTCAGGGAGGCATTAGATTCAAAGGATGGAAAACTCTGGAAAGAGGCCATGATTGATGAAATGGCATCCTTGGAAAAAAATGAAGCTTGGGATCTAATGGAGTTGTCGGCTAGAATGAAGACCATTGGAAGAAAATAGTTTTTTAAGAAGAAGATGAATGCATAAGTCAAGGTGGAGAAATACAGATCTTGGTTGGTAGCAAAAGGTTATTCCCAAGTGTCAAGAATTGATTTTGGTCATATTTTTTCTCTTGTTCCCTTGTTAGCTTATATTATATTACTGTTATCTATTGTTCCTACTTTTGATTTTGAGGTAGAACAGATGGATGTGAAGACAACATATCTTCACGATGATCTAGAAGAAGAGACGTACATGAAACAACCTTAAATCCTTGTTGTGAAGGGAAAGAAAGAACTCACAAGTAGGTTAAGCAACTCTTTGTATGGGTTAACATACCCATTGATAATGTGGTATCAGAAATTTGATAGATATATATGGAGACTTGGCTCCACCAAAACGAAAGAAAATCATCATGTCCATTTTAAATTAACTAGTGACTCTGTTATTTATTGGGTCTTGTATATGGTTTATATGTTGCTAATTGGAAATGACAAACAAATTATCCAAGATTTGAAGACCCAATTGTCCTCCAAATCCAACATTTAAGGATATTGGTGCTGCAAACTATATTTTGGGCATGGAAATTAAAGAAGCTCAAAGAAAAGAGGAAGATCTCATTAAACTAGAGGAAGTATGTCGACACAATTTTGTAGAGGTTTAATATGTAGGATAGTAAGTCAGTGAAGGTTCATATTCCTGTAGGAATAAATTTATCTCTTGAATAATATTCAAAGACATAAGAAGAGGAAGAGGACATGTATCATGTTCCATATGTGAGTTTAGTTGTTAGCCTGATGTAGGCAATGGTTTACACTAGACCACACATTGCACACATGTAGTGGGAGTATTGGGTAGGTTTATGCTGAAAATAGAGAAGGAGCATTGGACATCTGTAAAGTGGGTTTTCAGGTATTTGCATGGCACTAGTGATTATGGTTTGTGCTATGAAGGAATACAAGTGGACAAAGTTTCTGAATTTTGTGGATTTATTGATGCAGACTGAGTTCGATATATGGATCAAAGAGGATGAAAAAGTTGGTATGTGTTTAACCTATTTGGAGGAGCAATTAAATGGATGAGCAAGAGACAATTTTTAGTCCCACTTTCAACTATAGAGGCAGAATACATGGAAACCACTAATGCAAGCAAGGAATCAATTTGGTTGTAGATATTGTGTTCAAGTATGTGGTTGGTACAAAGATCTATAAGGATAAAATCTAATAGCCAAAGTGAATTTTTATGGGAAAGGAACTTTTCTGATCATTTAAAGACAAGGCACATTTATGTTCAGTATCACCTTTTGGGGGATATGGTTGAGGAAAAAAAGGTGTTGCTGGTAAAGGTGGACACTTTGTAGAATGTTGCAGATGCATTGACAAAGGCTGTAAGCATTGAGAATTTTTCTTATTGTAGAGAAACAATGGGCATTGTAGGCCTAGACCAATGAATAAGGTGTCCACTAACCCTCTATGTGGAAATAAAAAAATGAGTGGGAGAATGTTGAGTCTATGTTATATTTTTTCCATGACTAGACGCACATGTTGTACATTGCACTAGGTGTAGTTGTGGCATCATAGGGGGGTTGTAGCCCCCACATCAGGGTTAAATATTCCCTCTATACTGGTTCTAGGGAAGCACCCCAAGATTTTTTTGTATGCGGACCCGATAGTATTTGGGTGGACCAAAAGATGGTGGGAAGACCTACCAATGTTTTTGTGCAAGGCTTTTGCACATGGTTTTGGGCATGATGATTTTCTTCCCATGGTATTTTGTATATATGGTCAAAGGAACTATGATTATGTTCTAATACAGGGTTAAGTGATTGGATTTGATGAATGCTTTGACATGTATATAGATATATATGTATGTATTGTAACATTGAAAAGAATAAATGAAAAACAATTCTATAGTCTAGTTTTTGTGATATACGGGAAAATCACAATGTATATTTGTTTTTTGTTCTCTCCATTGTTTATTTTCTATTTGAAGAGCTCGTTTGCAGGTAATTTTTGTATAGATTTCAAACCTATATTAAATTGCTTATGTGAATCTACGTAACTCTTGTCTATCCTTTGTTGCCTTAGATTTTATTTGGTAACCTGTATTTCTTGTTCCATGACTACCAACATGTCTGGCCCTATCAATAATCTATTCACTAGATCACTCCAACTGATAGGGATATTACAACTTCACCCACAAAGTGCCTCAAATGGACTCATCCTCAATGGCTCTTAATACCCATTGTTTTAAGAAAACTCGAGAAGAGGTAAATATCTTTCCCACTTCCACTATTGATGCATCGCATACATCCTCAACATACCCTCCAATATCCTATTAACCCTCATTGTCCATCCATATGTCTAAGAATGAAAAATGTTGGAGGCCAAATCTATACCCAAACTTGCAAATCACTCTTTCTAAAACTTGGAAGTGAACATAGTTTCACTCTCTCACAAAATATTATTCTTAACAGCATGTAATTGCACTATATCTTTGATTAACACCTATCGTACATCACTAGATGAATACATAGACTTCACCAGAATGAAGTTTTCTACCTTTGTCAGCATGTCTACCACAACCATGATAAAATCATGTTGTCTAGATTTCCTCAGAAAACCTGTAATGAAATCCATGGAAATGACCTCCCATTTCATCTATGGAATTGGAATTAGTTGTAGTAAACCACTTGGATGCTTACACTATGCTTTACATGTTGACAATACAAATATCTAGCCACAAACTCTTCCACTTCCTTCTTCATATTCGACCAATAGTAGAACTTCTTTACTGTTGTCAATGTCTTATGATATCTTGGATGACCTGAATATGGCTTAACTTGAAATTCCCTCAAGATAAGACTCTTTGTCTCACTGTTTTCAGAAACATAGATATTGTCCCTAAATTTGACCAAATATTCAATTCTAAGATGATAGTCCACATCCTAATCACCTGAACCCTATTGTTGTAACATGTGCATAAGCTCCCTTTACTTGTCATCCTATTGTCCTGCTTATAATATGTGATCCTCTAAATACATCCCATATGAACTCATAGCTACTACATGATTTACCTACACTCTTTTCTAAGAGCATATGTGGCCCTATTTTCCTCTTCCTTAACGTACGTAATCTCAATGTCAAAGTCACTGATCATGGCCAACCATCTAGTTTTCCTGGCATTCAAATTTGTTTTGTCAAATAAGTATTTCAATCCATTTTATTACTCATTAATATGAATCACCTTAAAAGAAGATAGTGTCTCCACATCTTTAAGGCATGGATGATCGCTGCCAACTCAAGATTATGGGTCACATAATTCTTCTTGTGCTCATTCAAATTCCTTTATCTATAATATATCACATTTAGATCTGACATTAGGACTCCACGAACTCCTATTTTATAAGAATTTTTACACACCACAAACTCCTTACCTAGATCTGCAATTTTTAAAACTGGAGAATTTGTCAATAATTACTTCAACTACTTAAAACTTGTTGCACATTCTTATGTCCATTCAAATTTCTTTCATTTCCTCTATAATAATGTAATAGGATATCCAATCCGTGAGAATTTCCTAATGAACCTCTTGTAGTAACCTGCTAGCCCCATAAATAAAATTTCCTCATCCACATTCACAAGAGCTTCCCATTTCGTGATAACCCTTATCGTTTTGAGATCCATTTTTATTCCTTCCTTTGAAACATCATGCCCCAAGTAATGTACCTTTATTTGAAAGAAACGACATTTGCTAAGCTTACCATACAACTGAGGTTCCTTGTGAAATGTCCATACTACTCCTAAGTGTTCACCATGTTCTTCCTCATTCTTAGAATATATCAATATATCATGAATGAATACAATAAAAAACATGTCCAGGTAAGGACACAACACACTATTCATCAAGCACATAAAAGTAGTTGGAGCATTAGACAAACCAAAATGAACTACAATAAATTAATAATTCCCACACATAGTTTAGAAGGTAATCTTGTAGATGTTCTCCTTGTTAATATGTACCTGATAGTATTCAAATCTCAAATCAATCTTCAAGAATACTGCTTCTACCTTCAACTGGTCAAAGAAATCATCAATCCTCAGCAACAAATATTTTTTCTTAATCGTCACCTTGTTCAACTTTGTGTAATTAATGTGTAACCTAAGAGTACCATCCTTCTTCTTCACAAATAATACTAATGCACCCTAGTGTGACACAATTGGCCTAATGTATACCTTGTTAAATATCCCATTCAGATGCAACATCAATTCCACTAGATTTAGAGTAATTATCATGTAAGATTCCTTTGATGCTAGTGTTTCACCTTGTACCTACTCAATAAAAAATTCCACTTCCCTGTCAGCCAAAAACTCTGAAATATCTATTTGGAACACATCTCGAAACTGATGTAGAACTGGGTACCTATTGAATAGTTTTGCATCATCAACATAGTTACCTTTTCCATTAGACATATGTACTAAAAATAACAAACACCCTTTCCTATGGATATGATTTCCTTGCATATCTGTGGCCATTCTAATGGATGTTTCCTTTTTCTTACCCTGCAGGATTCTCTATTCTCTATTTTCATCCAAGCATTCAATAGTCTTGTCATAACGATCCTCTTTGTTCATGTGAAGGTACAACCAATCCATACCCAATAGCATATTGTATAAACCAAACAAAAATACATTCAAATGTGATGACAGAGGCATACCATTCAACTCAAATGCACACGTTGTTACCCAATGATGAACTCTTTTCCTTGTACCTATAGACAACTACACTAACCAAGACTCTACATGTACTTATTTAGCCAAACAACACTAACCACCAATTCAGGGTTAACATGGCTATAATGATATCTACGCACAACAAAAATAGAAATAACTTGATCAAAAAGCTTATTGTCATTCTCAGTAATAGATGCCTTGTGTTATGCCTGCCTATTATCCATTGTTGCATAGATATGAGGAATGTTATGTTCAACATACCCAATAGTCTATGCTTCCTCTCTACTACAGATATGAGTCCTACCACCTTGATTGTTCAAACAATTCTTCTTTAGATGTTCCTTACCACATGTGCAACACTACAAATTTCTCATACCATCCCCTACATTCTATTGTTTTCTAGAATTAGGACAATTAAAATTCTTGTAAGGTGTTAGCTACCTATACCAATAGGTTTCATTTTTCATGATTGGCAGGGGTAGTGCCAATATGATCTACTTTGGTGATACAAAGATCTCATATTCTTGTGGAAGAAATATACTTACATTTGGTTGATTCTGCCCTACTTCTGAATGGGTGATCCAACAGCCTAACCTGGTCATGCCATGTTTCAATTTTTGTCGTAGATTAGAGAAAGAAATCTGTCCAAACATCTCAATCTTGGCAAGTAAGTAAAGTTAAGATAGTAGAGAATGAAGTTCCCAACTGGCTTTTAATTCTGGTGGCCTTGGAAGCATAAGGTAGTTTTAGATAGGAAAATCAAAAGAAAAGCCAAAGGAAAAGAAAAGGGCACAGAAGGGTTTGCAAGTCTAAGTGCAACCCTTCATTGGAGTTAACAAAAATGCTAGGCATAGAGTTGGGTAGGTAGATGGGGTTGCAGAAGCATGGTTTATGCATTTTCACTGGCCTAAGCAAGGTAAAAACATGGGGTGCCTCAGTGCAGATTTCCATTTTCAGCAGTCTTACAGCAACTTAATGAAGCATGTCTAACTTCCAGATTACCCCCCATCACATTCATAGCTAACATCCCTATGCCACCTATGTTCATGAAAGAAGTCAAAGTCTTTTGTTGGTTCTTGTTTCTTTAAGAGCCACATTTCTTGTGTAAAAATTCTTTTCATTTTGATCAACTTCCTAAAAACTAAGTTGATTTCATATAACAGCTTAGTATTTTACCCCCCTCATCCACCTCTTTTCACTCATATTAACTACAAATATATCACTATTTAACACCTTATACCCCCTATTCCCCCTATTGCGATGTAAAATTTGGAAAAAAACCCAAAATATCTATATATCCCCTTCCCCGAGCGTTATAGCTCTATGTATCGTTTTGAATGTTTTTAAACGCTAAAACATTGAGCGCGACCCAAAGAGCGCTGGAAAATTAATCTTGGGATTAATCCGGGATTTGCTTGGATTAATAACCTAAACCCTCTTTGTAAATAAACCTGTGTAAAATCCCATTTTAACACGTAACTCTACGAAAAACCATAAAAACGCACTTTTTATAATGTTCTGCTGGGCACACATTTCAGAAAATAATAATATTTTATTTGCCCTGCATTCCGTATTGTCCTTGCATCTCATCAACCCGCCGACAGTCAGATCTGGGCTTTCCCATCCGACGGCCCACATTCATATCGAACGGGCCCCGATCACCGAACCTTACCACCCGAGAAACTGTCAGAGGGTGACGTCAGGCCTCTGCCATGCGTCACCCCCATATTTTCTCAGGCTGCCCTCTGACAATAACATGACCGTATCCAGAGCGGTCCGAGAAAAACCACTTACCACTTGTGCTTTACCGCCTGCCCACGTCACTGCTACGTCAGGCCCACGTCAGTTCGACACGGCGCCCTGTCAGCACCCCCGCCCGCCAACACTCCAACATGTCCGCCACCTATGTAATCCCCGTGGACCACTCATAGGCTACCACGTCACTCGATGACGTCATGCTGACGTCACCTAACCCTCACCCGACTTGATGACGTCATGCTGACGTCATCCAAAAAAAAGCGCCAGTAACCCAAAAAGTCCATATTTTAGCCAAAATTCGTGTTTTTTGTCACTTTTTCCAAAAAGATTGTTGCTCACCTCTGCATGCAAATTACGACCATCTGTCGTCAACCTGCAGAAATCGACCCGAAGACCGTTGGTGCCTTCAACCCACTTGCATTTGTGACCATTGCCGGCAATTCACCAGGTATTTATCCAAAGCATCCCCTCCGCGCTTGGTTGTGTCCATAATTCTCCAAAACTGAATTAAAAAGAGTGAGGAACCTTGTATTTACCAGCAAATCCCCGGTAACTAGCATTCGTTTTCAGTTGTAAGGTCGAAATTCACCTGTTGAGCCCACATTTAGTCACATTTTCCTAAATTCACAGTCAGTCCGCACATTCGTGGACTTAAAACCTGAGCTGCACTATTTCAAAGGGAAAATAGTGCTGCTAGTCCCTGCATTTACTCAATTAACTCCCTTTTGAGCATTTTACACTATTATCACCACAGTTTACCCCATTTTCCCTTACAATTTGCCTTACTTTTGCAAAAATACCCCTCTGTGTTGTTCTTCCCACTGCAACCAGTTCTAGTACAAGTCGTAAGTACTACTTAACCATGGAAACACCAGTAGCCCTGAATATTCAACCTCTGAATGCCCCACACAGAGAGCTAGAGTGGAAGGCCCTGGGTGATAGAGATTACCAGATGATAGACTCATTTTCCATGAGTTCCAAATTTAATATTCACCTGCAGAATGAGTTAAAAGCCCAATATCTCAGTGGAGATGATATCTTAGGGATTTGGGACTCCAACCTGCCCATTTACAATCTCCCTCAAGTCAATGTTCTCCCAGACTTGATAAATCAATGCCGTTCCAGCTATGATCCATGTCAAAGAGCTGTTCTCAGCCCCTCAGGCTCAGTATTGTTCCATATCACCCCTGAGGCCATTAATGAGATGCTACAC
>APFE031479718.1:0-15420 GCA_000404065.3 Pinus taeda
AATGGTCAAAACTGGACCATACTGAAAGCTCCATGTAGAGGGTTTGATGCATATCACCTTCCCAATGTACAGGGTGCGATGCATACTATTTTGCTCCTCTGTAGGGTGCGATGGTCGGGAATGGGCAAATGGCAGGGACAAAAATGCGAGGTGGAAGATCATGCAATCTTCTAGAAGCTTCCCCTCTGACACTTGCCACTCCATTTTCGACCAAGGATGAGTAAGAGATATTCATTCTTTAAGTGGAAGCAGGAACTATCAGAGAGATGACACTAATCAAAATCCCAAAAGATGACTCACCTCTCTATAATAATCTATATATGGATCCCTCATCACAGAGATCCAGAGGCTAGAATTTTGTAACTTATAGAGAAGTGTTGTTGGTATTCTAGTGTACATTCACAGTTTTGGGTGATTTTGCTTTGCTTGAGGTGAAGAAGGGCTTCTCAGCTGGAGGATGATGCTAGGTCAGAGCTGCTCATGGTTGTAATCATCTTGGTACTTTTTATTTGAATAAAGCTATTCTTGTTTCCTTCCATATTCTTGTGTATTTGTTTATATCTGCTTGTATATGGTTAACGCACATCTGATCCTGCATTATTTATGAACTTAGATCATAGTTTCTTGCATAGTAGTATGTTTTTGTGATTCTACAGGTCCTTTTGAAGCTGAGCAGACAAAGAGCAAGTGGAAAAAATCTATCAAGAAGGAGAGGGAATCGAGCGCAAGACTCAGGTTGGCCCTCTTCGTAGACTTTGATTGTTTGTTTCTAAGATAGCCACCCATCTTAGTGGGAATAGCAGCATCTGTGTGGACACTATTCCCGTGTAACACGGACGCGATATTATATTAATCCGCAGTTGATATACCCTTCGGGTCAGTGTGTATATATCGTGATCAATGCTTTCAATGCGGCAAGGCCTTAAACACTTACGATATGTTAGATGCGATATAGTATTATGTCATTTTACAATGTTGTAGTGGGTCCATGTACTTTATGGCAATCAGCACTTTCGGGGGTGACAACCCTTTATATATTGCGATTACCACAGATGCAATATATCAATAGGGCATTTTATAATGTTGCAACAGGTCTTCATATGTATTGCAATTATAATATATATATATATATATATATTGCAATCGCATATTTTAATGTGGCAAGCCTTAGAGCTAGACTATATGAAATACACTGGAAAACCTCGCTTCGAACAACTAATTCGACTTCAACTATTTATACACCTGGACATATATTATTGTCAAGCTGCACATTATATTGTAGTAAGGGTTTTTGGGTAGTGGCAATAATAGACCCCCAATACGATTTCTTTGTTATATATATATATATATATATATATATTATATATACTCCATTTCCGATAGTGTATATTGCTCTACTGTTTCCTTTATGTCCTCCACTCTTTGTACTCTTCCACTCTTCCTCTATGCTCCTCTGATCGGTCTTCCTTTAGATTCCCATAGTTCTTCTTTGGCATATATTACTCTTGATACTCTTGATATGGCTCCTCCTATAGCTCCGATAGCTCTGTTTATGCTCCTTCGATATGCTCTGCTTTGATATTATGCAATACTCCTTTGATGCGTTAACTCTTCTTTTGATGAATTCTTACTCTTAGTTCTTCTTGCGCATGTATTACATGCGATGCTCCTCCGATGTGGCTCCTCTTGCTCCAATGTATTCCTTTGGCTTTGCAATGTCTTTCAATGACCTTCTCTAGTACCTTCATACCTTGATGGCTTCTGTCTTTTCCGATATGCCTCTATTGCTCTGATATTATGCAATACTCTTAAGCATAAGAAATAGCTTTGATATGCCTCCTTTGTTAACTCCTTTGTTAACAGACTCTTACTCATGGCTTGGATTTCCTGATGGCCTTGCTCTTGTTTCTTCATGGATTTGCTCTGCTTCCCCTTGGCTTCATATCATCATCTAGTATCTAGAATATTGCCATATTGACATTAATGAAAACATAGGTCAACAATCTCCCCCTTTGTTATTGATGGCAATATTCTTCTTCTCTTCGAATTTGACATCAATGGAAAAGGAGTGCTCTGGGTATCCCCCTATCAAACTGCTTCTGTTCTTTATGAATGGTAGATCTTCATGGGTCTCTTACTCCCCATGTCATAGTGCTCTTCTTTTTAGTCAAGGTAGAAGGATTGATGCTTTATCATCAATTAGCGCATTATCTGCTCTTCATGTCTCATAACTACTTTATGCTTCTACAATGCCTAAAGATGCTCTACTTCAATGCTTTCAACCAGATTGCAAATAACCACAAACCAAGTGTCGAAGTCAAGGTTTTTATGCTTCAATCCATATTCTGTTGTCTCCACAATTAGAATTGAGAGGCCTTCATAGTCCAAATCAAGAGAAAATGCCATTGAAATTGTCTTTCTTTCTATGTTTCTTTAGATCCAAGTTCCTTTGTGTCTCTATGCTTCTCCTTAAGTCATTTCCATCCAATATTCAACATCATTGCATTTGGATGAAATGGTGAGAGGTTGTGCTTCAATATTGCTATATTTTCTAAGTGACCAGTATCAGCTTAAGTTATATTTGATTGCACAACATTCTCCTTTCTATGAGCCATCTTTTCCTTGTGTTCTTGTACATATCTCTGCAAGTTATTTCTGTTAGCCGATTTAGATATTCAATCTGTGACATCCTTTTAAATTCATTTTTCTGATTTGCATCTTCTTGCAATGCTTCAGTTTTGTTATATGCTACCATCTTCTCTTACTTCAAACTCCATTCCATATGTATATGTTTGTTTGAAGGCTACCTCTATTTATGTCCATAATTTACCTATTCTCACATTAATCCCTGAGTCAAGACATAAAATTTTGTGATAACAAAACCATAGTTGTTTGCCCTATTTCTTTAGTATTAGATGACATTCTCTATTGTTCCAAGTTCTACTAAACATCTTCAACACCAGTCCAAAGAATAGTTAAGAGATCAAGTTCTTCAATGGAGTGCTCCTGAGAAATGATCTTTATCAATGAATGATTGTTAATATAGCTCAACAAGGATTTTATAAGGACCCTTTTAGTAATAGCTTCTACAATAATGATCAAGAATCACAGGCTCCCCCTAACTGTATGCATCATATCTTTTGGTAGAGTCTTCCCATCAAATGCTCAGATTGTCGAAGGTCAGGTCAACAACATGTGTTGTTGGATGGAGAGTTGAAGAGAATTTCGGATTGTATTTGCTTCCTTCTCCATACTTTTGTAACTTTCTTCTTTTGCATAGTTCTAGCTTGTATAAAAGCCCAGGTTAAGTTACAATCATGTGCCATATGACTAATTTTATGAAACTTGAAGCATTCTACATTGTTCATGAATAAGAATTAATGATTTCTTCCTGCAAAATTGTTCCTTAGAGATTTTTGGGGATCATAATATCTATCTTTATGAGATGGTTGGGGACCATAACATCTATCTTTATGATATGCTTTACAATATTTTTCCATGTGACCAAAGCTTGTACAAGAACAACAATAACCAAAAAATAAACTTTGGTACTTGGGAGATGGAGATTTCCTTGATGTACTTCTAAAGCCTTTCTGCACTGAGATCCTTTGATGATAACCATTGCTTCTTGCATCTTTGACATCATCTACATTTCTTCTTGGATTAGGATTTCTTCCATTTTTGCCTTGATTTTTCTCCTTCCATTTACTGGAACTGGGAGCATCACCATTTCTTTGTAGCTTCTTCACATCCCTTTTGTTTGAAGCATTATTATTCTTGTTCGAGGATTCACCCTCATATTCGAGACCTAATTTATCAAATGGATATGTTTGATAGTTGAGCATGTCATCCAAGGCTTGAGATCTCTTCAAGATTTTGTTCATCCCTTCAACCTTTTTCTGAGGAAGACAATCTCTTCTTCCAATCTTTCACACTCATTATTCTTCTTAGCAATTTTTTTCTTCGTTTCTTCCTTGATACGAGTAGCTTCATCTACTTATATTTGAGGGAGATGATATTTGACTTCATTTTGAATATTTATTCATTTTCCTTTGCTAGACCGTTGTCCATTTCTTCCTTGATCCTTGTAGCTTTACATGTTTCGGCCTTCAGAAGTTTGATTTTATATTTTAATTTGAAGATTTCTTCATCCTTTTCCTTAGTTGACATATCATGGTGTTTCTTTCCTTTCCTGATTCATCAACCTATCCTTCTATAATTTCCAATGCTTCCATTGTCTTCTAAGCTCCTTGTGCTTGTTTCCCTACTTCTTGTAGTTGAGATTTAAGAGAGGAGACCTCTACCTTGTACTTACAAATCTCTTCTTCAAGTTCGTTCAATCTCATGTGCCTTTGTTCAAGTTGACTTGACAAGGTATCTTCCCATTTCTTTACTTTATCCAATTGATTTGTCATGGATATGACTTCTTCATGATGCTTTCTTTTTCTTTGATGAAATTCCTTGCTTGACAAGATCAACTTTCTCCCTTGTTTGATCTTGGTCACCAGCTAGTGCTATCTTCTTAAGTTCGTCATTTTCCTTTTTCAAATTGTTAATCTCTTCCATGGCAGCCATAATTTGAGTGAGGATATCTTCTACAAAATATTTTTCATTCTCTTCATCTTTTAGGTCTACTTTAGCCTTGATGTCATCATTCTCATTTTCAGCTTCTATGATGGGTTTTGGATTTCCTTCTTGATGTCCATCATATTCTTGACTAATGGTCATGGTCAATGCTCTTTCTAAGTGAAGGTCATGAAGTTTGTCCCATGTACCCTTTGTTGATGAATATTTTCCTAGATTGTTCTTTATAGAATCAGACAGTCCGTTCAGGATTGCCTTCACTACTTTTTCGTTGTACTCCTAGGATTCTCCATCCATCATGATATCAATAATCAATGATTTCCAAATTTCAATGCCTTGAGTCTGTAAGAAATTCCTCATTCTTGGTTCCCATATATTAAAGTACCCATTGAACCATGGAGCCTCCTCAAATTGATTGTCTTCTATTTTAGTGGTAGAGGGAGACACATCCTTAGGAGGATTTGAGACGTTCTTCCTTGACTTCACCATTTGTGTTCTAAAGATCAACCTTCAAGTTGTTGGGCTTTGAATGAAGGTACTGGCTCTAATACCAATTGTTGGCAATACTGGGAGGGAGTGAATCAATATTTGTTTTTCAACTATTTTTTTACCAGTTACAACATTTATATTCATAACACAAGATGAAAAACAAGTATAGATGCATTTATTAATATAATCTATGCAATAAAATATATACAATATATAAATGGTTGGAATCATCTGCCAAGCACCAACTTGGACTTTTGTGAGGCTCCAACCTTTAGAGAACCAACTCTATTTTTCCAAGGCAACAATCTTGGACTTAGGAGCACCAACTCCCAAGGACTCCAATCCTTCTAGTTCCTGAGGCACCATATCCGAGGACACCAATCCTTCCTACTTCTGAGGCACCAATCCTAAGGACACCAATCCTTCCTACTTCTGTGGCACCAACCCCAAGGGTTCCGACCCAATCTTGTCAAGGCATGTTTGATAGTAATGTTATACTCTCAGAATTCTTCTTTACTGAGTTCTGTCTGTTTACAGCTTCACTGTAGTTTCCATGCTACAACATCAATTAAAACCAGTCTTCTTATGAAGGAGTCTTTACAACTCTTCATACTGTCCACACAGAGTGTGCAATAGCCTTCATGATCTCTGATAATGTCTCCACATAGCTTTAGTGAGTCTACTATTTGCTGCACTAAGCTCTACATAAGAACGAACTTTCCATTCAAGCATTTATTCTAACTGTCACAGTAAATTCTTCAGCATGACTCCTTCTCTACTGGCTACTTGTCCCTTCAAACAATGTTAGGTAAAGCTTTATTTATTACATCACAAAATTTTTCTTCAGATTGCATTGTGTACCTGATTAATTCATCACAGGTCTGAGTCTCTCACAGGGTAACACTATCAACAAAGATGCTCATCCTTTGAATGCCTCCTATCCTGTTGATCCTTCGGCTCTTTTCTATTCTGCTAGACCCTATGGCTGCCTCTGTTTCTTCCAGCTTTTTAACCAACCTTTTACTTTCCTTATTCTCTGTTTTTATATATTCTTGATGCCCCTGACCATTGGTTTCCTCTTTCTGTTGGCTCTTCAGCTTCCTCAATGCTTGCTTGATCCTTCAGCTTCCCTCCTTCGTCGTTGTAGTTTCCTCTGCACTCGCTTCTTCGGTTTCCCGATCCTTTGGTCACTTTAGCTTCCTTTGCCTATTCAAATTGACTAATGCTTCATAGGACACATTCAAGAGGAAGAGGGGCTGAATTACAATAGAAATGATGCTTATTAAAAAATATCAGAGAGGTCCCTTTTCTTCTTTTAATAATGTTCACACATTATACTTCATTATTTACAGAGAGACTGTATCAACAGGGAGGCCCCACATGCCACGTCATAATCGCAATCGCAATTGTAGTCATTCAGGTCCACTAAACTATCGGAAGCGTTTATTTATGCATTTGGCCTTAAGAACCCCGGGCAATACATTTATTGAAATACACAGGAATACATGGGAAAACCTAATCGAATGCTTAAGGTCGAACTTCAAATGCATTACGTCCACATCTATAACTTCATCAAGTCCGCTCCTCCATAACATTATCACAATCAACAGTCACGACTTCCGAAAGTCTTTTATAAGTTGAGCCCACAACATTGCCAATGGCTGATTGCCAATTCCCCTGTTCGATGTGATATTATATTAAGCCACAGTTGATGTACCCTTCGGGTCCGTGTGTATATATCGCAATTGGCGCTCTCAATGTGGCAAGGCCTTAAAAACTTACGATATTGTGGATGCGATATAGTATTAAGTCATTTTACAATGTTGCAGTGGGTTTGTGTACTTTATGATAATCAGCGCTTTCAGGGGTGACAACCCTTTATATATTGTGATTACAACGAATGTGATATATAAATAGGGAATTTTATAATGTCACAGCGGGTTCGCATACGTATCACAATTATATCTATATCTATATATATATATCTATATATATATTTATTTATTTATATTTCAATCGCATATTTTAATGTGGCAAGCCTTGAGCTGGAATATATGAAATACACTAAAAACCCTGCTTCGAACCACTTAGCTAGACTTCAACTATTTATACACCGAACATATATATAGTCGGGTCTGCACAAGTATATCACAGTCGGGGGTTTCGGGTAGTGGCACATAACAGAACTCCTGATATGAATTTCTTCGATATATATATATATTTATATATATATTTATATAATTATTATATATATATTATATATATATATATATATATATATATATACACTCCACCTCTGATAGTGTATATTGCTCTGTTGTTTCCTTTATGTCCTCTGCTCTTTGTTCTCTTCTGCTCTTCCTCTATGCTCCTCTAATTGGTCTTCCTTTGGATTCTAGTAGTTATTCTTTGGCATATATTACTCCCAATACTCTCGATATTTCTCCTCCTGTAGCACCGATAGCTCTGTTTATGCTCCTCTGATATGTTCTTCTTTGATATTCTTCAATACTCCTCTGATGCGTTAACTCCTCTTTTGATGAATTCTTCCTCTTGGTTCTTCTTGGGCATGTATTACATGCAATTCTCCTTCGATGTGGCTCCTCTTGCTCCAATGTATTCCAATGGCTTTGCAATGTCTTTCAATGTCCTTCTTTGATACCTTCATACCTTAATGGCTTCTGTCTTTTCCGATATTCCTCTCTTGCTCTGATATTCTGCATTACTCTTAAGCATAAGTGATAGCTTTGATATGCCTCCTTTGTTAACTCCTCCATTAACAAACTCTTACTCATAGCTTGGCTTTCCTAATGGCCTTTCTCCTATTTCTTCATGGATCTATTCTGCTTCCCCTTGGCTTCATATCATCATCTAGTATCTAGAATATTTCCATATTGACATTAATGACAACCATGGTCAACAACTAAATCACCTCTGCTAGGAATATATTTTATGTTAGGAGCTAACTACATCCCTCCCAACTGAGAATGTTAGCCTCCTCAGCCAATTCAAACCTCCGCATGGAAGGCTTCTGCAGTACTCTACATGGGTCCTGCATGAGCCTTTCCTAGCTCTATGTCCGCCTCTCTCTCAATTGTCCTGCCTCATCTATGTGTCTCTCTACCTCTCTGTTATCGATAAATCTAGTGTCTATCCAGAGCTGCTAGTCCCACTAAGACGATTAGCTATCTTAGAAACAAATAGATTAAAGTTACTTTCGTTTTCCTTTATGAGAAGTAGATAGGAAAGGCGCAAATAATACCAACCTTGATCTTTCTCTTGGTCCCTTGCTTGTTCCCTCTCCCCTCTGATAGATCTTTGCTGCTCATTCCTTGCTTACCCTGCTTCAAAGAGTACCTTTAAAGTCAAAGCAACATAATACCTTCAAAGTATAGAGATCTACAATCATAAACAATATAGGACCCAATATATATTGACCACACAAATGTATATGTCATCAAACATATAAGAATGTGGAGGAAAACTTGAATAAATTTATTGATATAAAGATTAGAGGAGAGGATTACAACCCATTGATCTAACCCAACGTCCTCCACCCAGCACGAAAGCCCTTCTTCACCTCATGAAAAGCTTAGATCACCCAACACTATGATGTTCCACCAGGAAACCAACAACACTTCCTTACAAGATGCAAAATTCCAACCCCCTAGATCTCTGGGATGAGGGATCCACATATAGATGATTGCAGGGGGTGCGTCAGCTTCTGGGATTTTGATTAGTGTCTTCTCTTTGATAGTTCTTGATTCCACTTGGAGATTCATGATCTCTTACTCATCCCTGGGCGAATTCAGAGAGGCAAGTGTCACAGGAGAAGTTTTTGGAAGATTCCATGATCATCCACCTTGTAAATTGTCTCTTCCATTTGTCTACTCTCGCCCATTACACCCTACAAAAGGGATTTCAGTATGCATCGCACTTTTTACATGTGGCAAGTGAGATGCATCGCACCCTTTGCACTGAGCAGTCTGTATGGTCCAATTTTGACTAGTTTTGAGCTGTTTTCCATGGAGGACTTCTGGGAGATGATGTAATCAGTTGACCTTATTCCTTTAGGGTATGAAACAACAATTTTAGGGACTCAGAAGCCCTTGGTTTATGGACATATATGATTGGGGTTGCAGTGCCCAAATATTTCTATAACAGTTGCCCCCTAAAGCATGAGGTCAAAAATCTTTTGATGTCAGGTGAAATGCTTTATCATGAGGATCCGAAGTTTTTCGAACTGGAAGGCAACCTATAATAAGATACAATAAAATACATTATCTTCTTAATATTTTCGTGATTTAGCTGAGGTGGACATTCCCATGCTCAACTTTATAAATTCATTTTCGTGTACATAGGACAGACAACCGTCTGTGTGGTAGACTAATGATTCTAATAGAGTCATCATCCTTTGATTCGGATGATCATCTGTGTGGCAATGATGTACATTTGATGTCTTTATTTTCCTGAATATATCGCAGCTTGGATGGATGAAACTAGATCCAGGGTCTTCAAACTCGTTCAATCTTCACCCGAAGTACAAGTTGATCCATGTGAAAAGATGTTCTGGAGTCGAACATGGAACGCCATCGCCTGATTACTGGCCAATGATGTAAGCTATTAACAGGCCTGAGAGGAATCACCGATAATGATGATGACCATCAAGGTACTATAGTGCAATTCGCGTGGTGTGAAAATGGGACTTGTCATCGAACACCACGCAAAAGATTTTGGTCGAAGGTCATTGATGTAAACCTATCGCCGGAAGTGAGAAACTTGCCATTGAGGCATGCAAGCTTCAAAGTACTGAAAGGGGTTGTTCCCAGGTCAACTTCTTGGATAATGAGCTGTCGTCGACAAGAAGTGACCCATCGTAGGAGGGCCTTAATGAATCCCCCATCTATGACACAGAATGGAGCAAATGATTTTGTGGAGGTGAAAACAATCTGATGATACAAGTTTCAGGGTGGCGGTCATGAAAGAATGAAGGGTGAAGGTATTGTAGTGGGTGAGACACAAGATGGGTTGGTATATTCTCTCATCAACTTCTCTTGAACATATCGGTGATACTGAAATGGATTGGTAGCATTAACCCTAAAGATGGATGGTATGATGGACCAATGGTAATATGACCAGTGAAAGGAATAACACAACCCGACTCAATCATAGTGATGGAGTGAAAGTGTCATGTTCAAGAGTGACTCGCTACCAATAAAGTTTCTTCAAGTTTTCTTCCCAATTTTTGCCTAGTCATTGCTGACCAATACCTCTTTATTTTCATCAAGCTTGAGGAAGATAACATATGCTTGTTCTATAATTTTCCCTTTGGGGAAACCCGTCGCTATGTTTTAACGAGCTTGGCGACAATGAAACTCATTCTTGTCTATATAGACAAGTTTGTCGCTATTGGTTTTAACGAGTTTAATGACAAAGACAACTCAGTCCCTTTTCAATTTTATAGAGTCCGAAAAGGGACAGAAAGGAAACTCCAGTAATCCTTTTTCATCATATAGTCCCTTAAGTCTAAAAAAGTATAAAATAATACGAAAGGGATGAATTTTCGATAATTTTAATTAGCTGAACAAGACAAGAGCTCAATCTTTTTGTGTAATAATCCCTCAGGTCCAAAAAGATTAAAATCTATAGGAGGGATAACACTTCCGATAGATTTAATGAGCTGGAGAGTCCAATTGCCCAGAAATCTTTTCATATTTTGTGAGTTAGATGAAAAGAGCTTAAAGGAGACTCGTTTTTTGAGGAATGAGTGATATTTTTGGGTAGCAGCTGATTCTAGGTAAGGTTTGGAACTTTCCAATCATGGCAGTGTTACAAGGATGGCTAACAGAGTCACTCGTCACAGCTGTTCCTCAAAAGGGTAAACAATCAAATGGAAGCATATGATCAGCTAAAACAGAGTGGAGGTGATGGTAAGCACATGATCAAGGCTCAAAAGCTGATGATAATGCATTCACAATGGTTATTTACCGGATATTGGTTCATTTTTTAATGAGCTTAAACTCTGGTGGAGCATATGCTCATTGCTTAGGTTTAATTTTTAATGAGATTGAACTTTTCATAAAACTGCTCGTGCCAGTCGTATAATAAGGATGTCTCACTGATAGGTTCAATTTTTAAGGATCTTGCACCATTCGAAACTTTGCTCTGTATCCTTTCTTTATGTAAGCTAGGAATGACCAATCGTATGAGTTTAAAGGGTTGAAAATCTACAAACTAAGAAAATAAATGGTTTCTCTTCACTTTCATGCAAAAAGGTTTGCATGCCCCCAGGTATAGTGAAATAGAGTTTCCAGGCTACCATATAGAAGTTCTCACATTTGTAAGATAGTCTCCATCCACATAGTAGACAGAAACACTTCCCTCGCTTAGTCCATTTGGACAAAGGTGATTCTAGCTCCAACCACCTAACCTTGATGAGGGAATCTTATTCTGGTCTAATCCCATTTTCCTAAATGGACGGGTGTCAGACTAGTCATATATCCTTCGCAGAAACCTACCCTATACCCAAAGTTTCCCTTCCGAAGTAGACCAGGGTGCATGCCCCTTGGGTTTTAGTCATGGCCACATAATTACTTGTGTTCTTCAGGTGGACGGACTAGAGATTGATGAGACATTCCTTGCATGAAAATACCAATAGGGATGGCATTTAACTATTAGCTATGTGTGAGCCGGGGAATGAAAGTTGGTCTACGAGCTAGACCACTCAACCTTCATGCGGAAAACACATTACTCGAAAGAGTGAGGAGACAATGGCTCCCATGCTATAAATATAGTCATGCCCAAGGTGTAGATTATAATCTAAAGGTCCATGGACTACCATTACATTCAGATAAATGGTTTTCCTTCTCAAAGTTATAGGCAAACTTGGAAGGATCCCTAATGGTCGATTGGTTCCTTTGTTGAAGCCTATTAGATTTCTCATCTTAGGCAGAAGTGATGACGAACCAATCACTTTCTAGGCAGTTGAGGAAAGGATACTCGCAGAAGCCCCTTCATCTATGATAGTACCGACCATGACCATTCTGTAAGCTTGTACAGTGATTCAGAATGGTACATTAGATGGTAAACGGGGTCTGCCTAGTAGATTCCAATCGAAGGAAATGACTAGGTTGCTTGGAGGTGGGACCGAATAAAAGGCCGGATACGACTCTGACGAATTTCCTTCCTGCGGCAAAGGAACGGGTAGATTGCCCCCATGTTCATCGGAGTCTATGTTTATGAAAAGAATTTGAACGGTGTCATTCTCATTCTCTTTGGTGACTGTATCATCCGATGATGGACCTTCTGAAGACAAGACTGGGTCAAATGCCATCTCGACTTCTTGATTTTGGTCTGGTGTTGACTCAGAAGGTTTATCTTCAATTCTAGATGCTTTGACTAACCACAAAGGTGTGTCAGTCAGATTTTCAACTAGCGGTGGACTCGGCAAGAGTTTCTTGTACCTAGGAGGAAGTCGTAGCAGTGAAGCAGGATAGTTATTCAAGACTCTTTTAGCTTCATCTAGGAAGGGACAATGGTGGATGGCATGATCGCCTTCACACAGTCTACAAGGAAATTTATGTTTTCCTTTCTACCCAGAGACTTTGTTTTCACTAGTTGACGGTGTACTCTCAACATGATCATCAGAGGTTGACGACACTGGATTGTGTAAAAGAGGAGACCAGTCCCTTAAGATCCAAAGGATGCAAGGACAATCTCGATGATAGTGGTCTCCTTTGTAAATGACACATGGAGATTTAGGTTTGGATGGTGCAATGTGTGGATTTTTGCTAGATGATGCATGGTTGCCCCTTTTCACCTTTGGCTCATTCTTCTTCTTCTCCTTCCCTTTCTTCTTCTTCTTCTCAGTTACTTGCTTTTCAGCTTTACCAAATTCACCAAGCAAAGATGAAGGCAGGGAGGGAGAAACAAATGAAGTAGAAGGTTGGGGGATAACTCTAGTATCATCTAGTTGCTGACTTGATTGCTTAGGAATCAAAGTGGTTTAAACGATGGAGGTCGAGAAGAGCCATATTGGCAAGCCAATTGTCATTCCTCGGAGGGATAATGTGGCTGTATGAGGTGCATCAACATCTCCCCAAGAAGAGAAAGGACTAGGATTTCCCCCAAGGGGAAATCCTTGGTTGGTGGACTCCATTTTTCTCAACCTAATACCAACGAGGGAATAGTGATGTTATTACGATTAAAATAAATTTTATGACACTTTGAGATAACTTGCTTTTTCAATTTTTAAGAGTCGAGAAAAAGCTAAAGATGACTCTAGTCACCTTTGAGTTTTAATGAGCCTAAAGTGAAAAGTGCTTAGATGGACCTTTTCCTTTAAGGAGTCTAAGAAGGAAAGAAAGAGACTACTCTAGAAATCTAGACATAGGGATTACCAAACCAATCGCAAAACTGAAAAATACATTTTATGGTATGACAGTCAATCTTCCCGAATGTTGTGTTTAGTGCATTGCGATTGATAGCGTGACAGACACAACTTCCTAAGGATAAAGGATATAGCCTATTGTGGTCTCCAAATATATACTCGACGGTATGTCGGAGCACAAGTCCGTACTCGCACTTGTCGTCTCAAAGAGAAGGAATCACACAACCTACAATGAAAGCGATAGTTACCAGGTTTTATAACATCGGAATACGTCTCTGGCCTAGACTTCTAAATGTTGTGCGCTAGGTTCCAAAGTGTTTTTATGTTCATTGAATTTATTTTACAGTTGATCTTACTTAAGATGTTTACCTTTCAGGTTCACCACGTGATGTAGATATACAATTCCTAAAATGAAATCTAAGATGATAAACAATCGTTTAATCTTCTTTTTGCAATGAAAATCCTAGCTACTAAGGAAAGAGAAGCAGGATTCTTTCAACATAGAGCAGAGAGCACACACTAGATGCATTGTCCTAAATCAAAATCAACAAGCAGTCTAAATGCAAATGCACATGCATGTATTTGTTTTATACTTTCTTAATGTGTGAATGAAAAAAATAATGCTAAGTACAAATCTGAATTGTTTCAAGTGAAAGTACTAACAATTTTCTCTTCAAAAGACGAAAGGAAGATAATGAAGACACTTTGTGATTTTGAATTTAAAATTGCTTTCGACACTTGAAAAACTATTAATTCAAATCAAATAAAAGAGTAATAGTGTAATCGACCATCAAGAACAGTAGGATTCTTTTCTCTGACTGAAACGACACTTACGACACTTCCAAATCAAAAGATGACAGTTTGATTACGCTATTTCTTTGTAAAGGAGAATCGTAAATGGTGAATAATACATAAAAACATTTAAAGTTATTTGTACAATGGAGGCTGAATCATGCAAAGGAAGGGAGTTTCCATAGTGGTATACTGATCAAAAATAGCAAAACTCCTAAATAAAGCTGAAGAGAGTGAACAAAAAACCAAAATCTGGAAGCAGAAAAAGTCTTATCTGATGATCACACCTGCAACACAGGGAAAGAGCGATGCATCCCACCTATTGCACACGGGAGGTGCAATGCATCCATATTCCCAAGAGGAGAAGGTGTGATGCTCTAGGGACAAGACTTCAACTTGGTTCTTGGTCATAGTTTGTAGCTTAGCTCAGGGATTTAGGCCGAGCTAATGATAGTGAGTAAATACCAATCACAGGGGCTGATCTAATGAGGTTACTGGAGCCATCACTAGGGCAATTAGGATGTTTGCAAATCAATTGTTCAGCTTATAAACAAAACTTGGAGATAGACTGAAGCAGCATTGATATACTTTGCACTTGCATAGCAAATGCAGTTCGAAGGCTAGCTGGCTTGAATTCAGGCTCTGTTTGATGTTTATAAAGCAAACAAATATAGACAAAAAAACAAGCTATTCGCTCCCCAGTGGAGCTGCCATTTTGTTATCGGGAAATCTAGTGTCTATGCAGAGCTGCTAGTCCCACTAAGATGGGAAACTATCTTAGAAACAAACAGATTAAAGTTACTTTCATTTTCATTTATGAGAAGTAGATAGGAAAGGAGCAAAGAATACCAACCTTGATCTTTCGCTTGGTCCCTTTCTTGTTCCCTCTCTCCTCTAATAGATCTTTGCAGCTCCTTCCTTGCTTACCCCACTTCAAAGAGTACCTGTAAGGTCAAAGTAGCATAATACCTTCAAAGTATAGAGATCTACAATCATAAACAATATAGGACCAGATACATATTGACCACGCAAATTCATATATCATCAAACATACAAGAATGTGGAGGAAAACTTGAATAGCTTTATTGATATAAAGATTAGAAGAGAGGATTACAACCCATTGATCTGACCCAGTGTCATCCTCCTAGCATGAAAGCCCTTCTTCA